>VWYI01034201.1:163883-217783 GCA_013399455.1 Anthoscopus minutus
GAGCTGGACCGGGCTCGGCGTCCCCCGCCCCAGGAGCCGCGGCCGGGAATGCGGGGGGCAGCCCGCCGGGTCGTTCCGCCAGGTAAGGGCCGCCGGGGATGCGGGGAGAGCGGCGCAGATCGGCGGGGGGGCCGGGGGCGGCGGGCTGGGGCTCTCTCGTAACCCTTTTCTCGCCACCAACTTTCCAAGGCAGCGAGACGCCGCAGCGGCGGGAAAGACTTTCCCCGCTAGTGCCCAGCCCGGCTGCGGTGGGACCCCGGCCCGGGCTGCGAGCGCCCGGGGGGAGCCGCCTTCCGGGGCTGCGTTAGCGGCCGGGGGCGCAGCAGCCCTGGCTCCAGACCCCGGGGAACGAGCTGCCGCGAAACTTGGGCTGCTGTTGGGCGAGGAGCTGCCGCCTGGAGCAAGTAAGTCCCCGGTGGCACAGGGAGGCCAGATGCCCTGCCCGGCCGCACAACCGCGCCAGCCGGCGGAGCGAATGCCCCGGTGTTTGCCGTCAGATCTCCAGGCGGTCTGAGAAACCGGCTGTGAGGGCGCAGGCTGACGGAGACCTCGCAGAGTGGGGTGCGAGCACGCCATAGCATGGAGCAATCCTGCGGGAAAGCTGTGCTATTCGAGATTTGGGTTCTTGACGCGGCCATAGGTTGGGGACGTTGCAAAAGGAGTGTTTTGAGATGGTGAATGAGCGCGTTCATCCCGAAAGAGCCTTCCCAGCTCCTGCCAGGGAGTGCTCTGGGAGTGAGCAGGCACCAGCAGGCTGGTGGATGGTTCAAGGGAGGGTGGAAAGCACAAAACCTCCTGTATTTGGTTTACCGAGGCGTTTGCATCCTCAGGAAGAGGCAGCTGCAGTTCAGTAGATGAGGGATAAACAGGCACAGGTGGATGTTGAGATAAGAAAACTCTGGGACAAGGTGGGGTTGGCATTACTTGAAAGTGATTGATTAATTAACTGAAAATGTATATGCTGTGTGCCAGTAGGAAAGAGACAGATACCCTGTTGAAAGTCCTGTGATTGTTTAAGTGCTGGTCAAAGTGGGCAGCAATCTTGTGGTATTAAATGATCTGTCGGTCTCTCTGAAATGCAGAGGGAATGAACAAAGATAGGGGACCAGGGGACATACCAGGATGGCTTTGAGCACAGGAGGCCTGTGCCTTATCATAAGAAAAGTGCTCCAGGAGGTGATGGATGCAGCAGCAGAATGAGTCTGGGGGCACCTCTGCTTGGCACACGGTGAGGCATCTGAGGAAGGTGGTGGGCACAAGTCCCCAGCTGGCATTTGAAGCTGTGACTGTAGGGAAGCTCTAGTCCTGAATGGCTGAAGAGGAGACAAGGCTGAAAATTCATTCCCACCACGTCAGGATCTCATGTTGGTGGGGCTTGGTGAGGGGGAGGCTTGGGAACGGAGACCAGCGCTGCTCACGTGTCTGTGGTGGTCCCCAGAGTCAAGGAGTGCCTGTGGGGAGGGGACAGGGAACAGCTCGGCGCTTTTTTCTCTGTGGTCTTTCTGGGGAGTGCTGGGGTCCAGCCAGCCAGTGCCCAGGCTGGGTGGCCCACAGGCATGCTTGGTGTTTGCCAGCCTTTGCAGAGCCAGCAGCATGACTAAGCCACTGCGACCAAGGGGGATGCTTGCACCCCACTAGAAGCCTGCCTTCCCTGCCTCGGTGGCCACAGTGTTGTTTTACGGGATAAACTCTTTGCTCAGTGGGAGAACACTGGGATGTGTCAGGGCCTTTGCCAGTGGGTCACTGGCTGAGAGTTGCTTTGCAAACCAGCAACTGAACTTTTGTGCCTGGGTGGCAAGGTGGGGAGGAGTGGGGCTGCAGGAGGGAGCTGCTGGCTGGGCAGGGAGTCACCACAGGGTGCTGGCTGCCACTAGTCCCCTCCAGCAGCCCTCAACAAGCTGTACTGCTCTGGGCAGGGCATGCAGGGGTGTTACATGCTGGGCAGAGGACAGAGGTGCAGGTGCAGGGCTGAGCAGGCACTGAAGTTGGTGCTATGAATTCTCTGGGTGGCTGTGCATGCATGAGTTTCTGGATGGGGGACGGGAAAGAGGGAAGAGGGGTTGCCTGCCGTGAGTCACATTTTGGGATGTGTCCCCTGGTGAGCCTGCTGAAGTCTCACCTGTACCAGGAGAGGGGTTTTGCCTCCCAACTCGCAGCCTTGTGCCGGGTGCACCGTGTGCTCCCCTGTGCCGGTGTGCCTGCCCTGCCCAGCCACGCAGTCATCCGCCCCTCTCCCTGGCACCAAGACCCCAGCACTTCTCAAGCGATCGCTGCTCACAGTTGTGTTTTCCAGCTGGTCCCAAAGTCCTGAGTCACTCTGTCGTTTCCATGGAAACAGCCTTGCTGGCAGGAATCAGTTTTGGGGGTAGAGGGTACCGGTAGCTGGACTAGAACCAGGCAGGCCTGCGGGAAGGACTGGCAAGGCTCAGGCACTCCTCCCGTCCATCATCGTTGTGCCAGGGCTTTTACAAAGGCTGAAGCAAGCACCTCCGTTGCACAGACCCTCACACCTTCTTCCACTCCCTTTTCCCTTCCTTCCTTCCATGGGGAAGCAGAGACATTTACCCGACAGTGGCAAGGGAAACCCAGCCAGACTGAGGGTACAACTTCTGGGAAGCTGTTGAGAGAGTGAGACAGCCTGGATGGCAACCAAAAAGAGCAGGTGTTTTTTTGACTGCCCTGTGAGAGAGCCTTGGGAACAGCAGTAAGAGTATCAGGAAGTGCAAGGGCTCCTGCCTAAAGCTGCCATCGCCCCTGAGATGCCTGAACACGGTCATCTCCGATGAGCATGGTTCCAAGGGCAACCTGCAGGGAAGGCTTGGGGCAGGAGTCAAGGCAGCTGCCCATGTGGAGATGCTGTGGGAGCCCCCCACGAGGATGAGAGTGTCACAGTACCATGAGGCACTGCCCTACATAACACCTAGCTGCTTTTGGAGTGGAGGAGACCTGGGAGTTGGGCTGACCCCTGCAGCTTCCCCACAGACTCCAGCCTGCCTGGCAGTGCCTGAATGCAGCTGCCAGTGCAGTCTTCAGTGCCATGGCCTGGCTGCATGGTTCCAAAAGCAGGTAATTCCCATCAGACCTAGGAAGACCATGCCTAAAACAGGAGCCCCTGGTCCCTGCTGCGCGATGGCTGGCCGGCAGCATGAACTGCTCCCTACACCAGTGACTCACAGATGCCATTCAGCTTAATTCATCACCTCTGATCTCCCGGTGCTCCTGGGCTGTCTTGCTGGCTTCTTGTCTGCTCATCTCCCTCAGAGCAGTGCTGGGAGTCAGTGGAGGAGGAAGAGGAAGGCAGGTGATTACACATCCACTGCTGTTGGCAGGTGCACAGGCTGGGGGAGGTTGCACTGCTTGCGCCCATTCTCTCCCTTCCTCCAGGCTCAAGGCTGCGGGAAGTGGGGCAGGGGAGAGGAAAGGCTCAGTACCTTCCTCTTCCACAGACAATGCTCCTGTCCCTGTGCCAGGCACTGGCTGGCCTCCTGCTGCACTTAGAGCCGGCTGCCGGATGCTGTGTATCCCTTGTGGACAGCCTGGTCCCGGTGCGACTGCAGGCAGCTGCACAGGCATGCAGGCAAGGCAGCAGAGTGCAGCCTGGCACGCTGTGACCACAGCGGGGTTAGGCTTAGGAAAGGGGCAGCAGTGCCAAAAGAGCTTACGTGCCTTCTGGCAGGCCCGGGGCAGTACCAGCAGTGCCAGGGGCTGGAAGGTGTGAGTGATGTACCTCCACCCCGTGCTTCATCTCATAGTCCCAACTGCCTGCAGGGTCACACTGAGCTCGGCTCCCACCCTTGGGCTGCGTTTGCTCATCATCTTTGGTGGAGCTGAGGCGGAGACAGAGCAGAGGGTTATTTCGACTGAGAACACTTCTAGCACAGAAACATCTATGAGGCCAGTGTTCCAGCTGACGCCCATGGTCTGGGGCTGAGGAGTCAAAATGATCCATGCCTCAAAGCCCCATGTGGGCATGGCCCTCTCTCCAGCTGCTGTCTGAACTGCTGGCCCTGGGTATCAGTGCCTGAAGAGGAGCAGGCCAGTTTTAGAACAAGGTTCCTCGGGGCAGGAATGGGAGTGCGAATGGCTGTCCTGCTGTGTCTGTGTGCAGGATACATCCTCCTGGGGCATTTTTGCTGAAGCCAGTGCTCAGCCTGCCCACTCCAAGCTGTGTGGAGCCTGGCACAGCTCCTCCTTGGCAGGTTCACACCAGCCTTGCTCTCTCTGACAGATGAACAAGGGGCAGTGGGAGTAAAAGTGATCCTCAGGTATCCTGGCAGCTCCCAGGTGCCATGTGCTTCTGCTGGCCCAGGAGTTCCTCCAGAGCACTCAGCTGCAAGTTGCTACTGCCCCTGCAGCCCAGGGCTGGATTGAGCAGGAACTGCAGCCCCTCAGGGACAGGCAGTGATGGGAGGAGGCAGGAGACCCAGTTGGGAGGTGACTCTGGCTGACTTTAAAGGCCACAGATGAGACATCAGGGAGGAAAGCCTTCTCCCAAAACCTTCCCCTTCCTGGTTACAGCTCAGCAGATGGGCACAGGCCAAGAATGTCAGGGGGCAGCAAAGGCTGAAGCTGAGCTGTGGTTTAGCACTTGTTCAGTCAAGAAGGTGAATCAATGCCCATTTTTTCCCCTCTGCTACTTAGAATATTCTAAGGGGAGTGGGTCTGTGTGGGTGGAGAACCTGAAATGCTCACAGCCAGTGAGTGATCTGGTGGGAATTGGGATCAAGAAGGCATCTAGTCTCTGGTTTGTCTTTTCTGGGGAGCTGGCAGCAGGTGTCTGCTGTAACTAGGACAATCTGAGTCTCATCTGCTCCAGCATCCATCAGCAATGAAGCAAAGAGTAGGAGTTAAGGTTGTGTGTGAGGGATGCAGTGTGGTTGGCCATCTCTAGAGAGCAGGAAAACATTCCCACTGCAACTCCCACCTAGGCAGCATGCAGAAGACACTTGGGCCAGGAGATCCCAGCAGGGACTCTGCTGTCCTGGTTCTGCCTTAGCAGACCTGGAAAAACACTTTATCCAAGGGATAGAAAATCCCATGCAGACACTGGAGCGGGGTTTCCTCTTTGCAGGGTGGGTAACCCCAATCCAGCAGCAGCAATAGCCAAGCATCTCTGACTTCGGTCCTCCAGCCATGTGCCACAGTCCTTGGCAGGCAGCAGTCCAGGTGAAAGCAACCTGTATTCAAAGCATCATTTTGGGTCTAAAGCACAGACACAGAGACTGCTGTGCAGTCTTAGTGCACAGACACAGAGACTGCTGGTGGGGGACTGCATGCAGCAGCTGTGCCAGACCCCCAGTCCTGGACTCCTGCTCTAAACCCCTGCTCCCAGTGAGAAGTCACTGGAGTTGATAATTCCTGAAGCTTCCTGCCTCCACAAATCAGCTGGGGCAATCAGTAAACAATAAAAATATTAATTTTTTTAAAAAGCAAGGCTTTTTTACTCTTTTTTTTTACTGAGCTGCCCTCCTGGTGTCACTTGCTGGGTGACAGGGTCTCTCCAGGGAGCGGAACACATTTAGGATATGGAACAACACACTATGGCAGCTGCTATGGGCTATGCAGAGACCCCACTCCAGGAACATTGCACTATCCCAAGCCCATCAGGGATTTCAGTGGGCTTTGGGTTAGAATAGCCCTCACAGGCTGAAATCCATCATTGGCCCACTGGTCTCCCTCAGAGAGCTGGTATAAGCAGCAACAGCACTTGCTCTGACAGTCCCACCCACAGTGACCAGTGTGCTGGGGCTGAGCATGGGACTAGACAGTTTCCATGAGCTTGGGGCCAGCACCTTGTTCTCCCTGGGGACCCACAGAGAGCAGGGAAGAGGAAGCAATGGAAGTGATGTTACAGTGGGGTCTGCTGGGCGAGGAGCAGAGATACTTGGGTCTTGTCCCCTTGGTTTGCCTGAGGTGGATGGGCAGGTGAATGTACCACACTGTGGGAGGAGGGACATGGAAAGAAGATGGGCAAGGGAAAGGAGGTGCAGGGGAGCTTCAAAACGGTTGCTAATACTGGTGTATCTCACATAAAGGTGTTTTAGCTTGTTTGGAGTTTCTGGGATGTTTCCTTTATGTCCCGTCTCCCAGCCCCACTGATCCCCTGAGAGCAATAGTATGTGGGTGTGAAATGTCTGTGCTTTGGAGAGCAGCAGGCAGTCTGTGAACATTATCTGGTTAGTGAACAGGGGAATACTGAAACACCACCACAGTTACATCCCTTCCCAGCAGTGTAGCAGCTCCCCAGGCATGACAGGTACTACCCCCCTCAGCATCCCATCCACGGGTCCTGCTCAGTTTCCCTTGACCGTGTTTGGGCAGCAGCAAGGCAGAGCTAGCACCACTGAAGTTGTTCTTTGCAACCACAGCCTCACTCTTCCCTGCACCCATCCCTGGTGCCAAGGGCTGCTGCCCTAGTTGACAATAGAGTATAGGAGAGACACAGTTTTGCGTGCTTCCTCCTTTGTAGTATTGTTTTTCCTCTCTGGTGCTCAGAATAGGAGAGCCCTGAATCTCAGAGTGGAGAAGGATCTTACCAGCCCCATGAGCTCATTGCTGAGGGCACAGCTCTGGCTGCACTCGTCTGCAGAGGCTGACAGACTGAGCTGGCTGTTGGACCTCTGTGCAATGAGGTTTGCACTTCCAGGAGAGACATGGCCACTCTCCCAAGCAGGAGGTTGCTGGCCTGGATGAACCATGCATTATCCTGACAGCTGGACAGAAAGGATGGAGGTAAGATAGCATCCTCTGACCTTTCCCTGCCACAGCTCCTGCACTGGTGGTGAAAGACACTGGCTGGTAGGGTGACAAGTGCCTCACAGGGCAGCTGGGGAAGAGAGTTTGCAGCAGCTGGATTGAGACAGTGTCACTGCCTTGTTCTAACATCCCCTTGCCTGGGTTGCAGGGCATGGGGTGAGCTGTGGGCCCAAGATTTATGTGCACCCACAGCCCAGAAGGAACAGGGCTGAAGTCCTAGCTGTACATGTTTCTCCAGGCTTGCCCAGCCTCTGCCTGTTATTTTTCTTGCCTGAATTGGGGCTCTGCAGTGTGTGACTGGGATTCACATGGTTATGACTGATGGACATACATTGGGGCATTTGTTGCTACCTGCATCAGTTGGATACTTGGCAGTCCATGCTCAAGCTGTGAATTCTCTGTTGGGTTGCAGACACCAAGACGACCTGTGAAGAAGCTCCATGAAGGTGACCAGCCATGCAATGTTCCTGGAAGGCTGTACTCCTCCTAGCCTTGGCATCCATTGCAATCCAGTACACAGCAATCCGGACCTTCACTGCCAAGTCCTTCCACAGCTGTCCCATCCCTAATCCTGTGAACTGCAGCCTGAGCCAGGACACTGATGTGGCTGACAGGCTGTGCGATGAGAATCCCACTTTCCCGTATAACCTCTCCAGGAAGACCCATGTTCTCATCCTTGCCACCACCCGCAGTGGCTCCTCATTTGTGGGGCAGCTGTTCAACCAGCACTTCGATGTCTTCTATTTATTTGAGCCCCTCTACCACGTCCAGTACACCCTGATCCCAAAGCTGACCCAGAGCAAGAGTACGACCGACAGGCGGGTCATGCTCGGGGCCAGCCGAGACCTGCTGAGGAGCCTGTATGACTGCGACCTCTATTTCCTGGAGAACTACATCAAGCCCCAGCCTGTCAACCATACCACCGACCGCCTCTTCCGCAGGGGAGCCAGCAAGGCCCTGTGCTCCCCACCTGTATGTGAGTCCCTGGGAGCTGTGGATCTCCACTTGGAGGAAGGAGACTGTGTGAAGAAGTGTGGGACCTTGAACCTGACGCTGGCCACTGAGTCCTGCAGAGAGCACGGCCACGTGGCCATCAAAACTGTACGGGTGCCCGAGGTCAGTGACCTCCGGGCCCTGGTGGAGGACCCGCGGCTGAACTTGAAGGTCATCCAGCTGGTGAGGGACCCCCGGGGGATCCTGGCATCCCGGAGTGAGACCTTCCGAGACACGTACAGGCTGTGGAGGATCTGGGATGGCACTGGCAGGAAGCCATACAACCTGGACGTGACCCAGCTCACCACAGTGTGCGAGGACTTCTGGAACTCTGTGTCTACCGGCCTTAACCGGCCACCATGGCTCAAAGGCAAATACATGCTGGTGCGGTATGAAGACCTGGCCAGGAACCCCATGAAAAAGACTGAGGAGATATACGATTTCCTGGGCATCCCCATGGACAGCAACGTCGAGCGCTGGATACAGAACAACACCCGAGGAGACAGGTCCTCCTCCAAACACAAGTATGGGACGGTGCGCAACTCGGCGGCGACAGCGGAGAAGTGGCGCTTCCGTCTGTCCTACGAGATCGTGGCGTTCACCCAGCACGCCTGCCAGCAGGTGCTGGCGCAGCTCGGCTACAAAACTGCTGGCTCCGAGGAGGAGCTGAAGAACCTCTCCATCAGCCTGGTGGAGGAGAGAGACTTCCTGCCCTTCTCCTAAGGCAGCCAAAATGGGCCTGGTTTTGATGCGTACTGTTTCTAACTGATGCCTTATTTTATTTTCTTTCCTTTTGTTTCCCCCTCTTTCTCTCGTCTTTTCCTCTCCAAAATTTGCACTAAACCTTGAGTGGGTATCTCAATGGCCGAGTCCAGGGGAAGTGACTGCTGCCCCGCAATGTATTTTGGATGCCAGGAGGAGTTGGGTCTCTCCAAGCAAGAGCTAGAACTATGGATGGGTAACAATGTTTACAAAACACACAAAATGTATAAAGTAACCTTCAAGCTTTCCAAACCTAAGGGTATCTGGGGTACTGTACTTTTGCACTGTTTACTTTTACAATGTAGGAGGTAAATATAAATATAATTTATGAATGGTATCATCCCCTCCAGAATAAGTCCCGCTGCCCCCAATGAGCAGGTTAGACTGGAAGCTGAAAGTGGAACAACCTCCTCATTTTTGATCTCAGTGTGACATGTCTGTCTGTTGAAGTCCTGTTATTGGGCTGGGCAGTTGGTCAGCTGCTCCTCATGGTTGTTTGGTAACACCTGTGAGATTTCTTTGTGCCAAAAACCCACAAAAAAAAAAGGGAAAAAAGCGATTGGGTCATTTGGTAAAAGCCCAACACATTTAATGCTTTATTTTTGTGTTTTCTGTAAATAAAAGTGCAATAAAACTGACCTAGGGGTGAACTTCGACTGAAAGACCTCAGTGAATGTACTGGGGTGGATGCATCACCAGGCAAACAGCAGTATCTCTCGGTTTGCCTCACTCCTTCGAGGCTGGGGTAGGGCAAGGTTGGGGGAGGAGACACCACAGCCCCCAGGGCAGCAGGGAGCTGCAACCTCCTCTGGCGTGTGCATGTTTGCATCTGAAGTGTGTCAAAATGCAAGCAGTTAAGCTAAAAGCAAGAACCTGTGGTTATTTACTGACCTGAAAGTTTGTTGGTTTGCATGGAGGCATGGGACTTGCTAAAGTGCCTGACTTCAGAGTGCTAATGGCACCAGCACAGTGAGCCCATTCCCATCAGGCTAGCCCCCACCATATCTGACAGTGCTAATGCCAGCATTGGCATGGCCTGTCCTGACCGACAGGGAAAGTGCTCTGGTCATGTAAGTGCCAGAAAGAAAATGAACAAACAGGATGATCCTGGCAATACACAAGTATCCATTCATGAGCTGTCTGCTGCCTGCAAGACACCTGGGTCTGTGGGCTGGGCAGGTCAGAAAGCTGCTGAATAGGGGAGCCAGGCATGCAGGGCAGGAACACTGAAAGCCTTACACAAGACATTGCTGGTCTATTTGATCCCTGTCTGATGAAACAGCTAGCCAGCTCCTCCAGCCCAGCTGGCACAGTCCCACAGTCAAGCCCTTTAGACATGTCCTGCAGACCACAAGCAGCTGCAGATGGGAAGCCACTGGGGCCAGTCCCCAAGGTACAGAGGACAACAGTGGCCCAGAATTTTCCCAGTTGCTCCTTGGAGCAAGGCAGGGCAGTGACCCACAACTTGTGACATCTACTGACAGCTGCACACTGTCAGGTTTGGGCCTGGTCATGGCCCAGAGGTGTCTGAGTCACTGACAGCCCACCTACCTGGGCAGGTCTTCTCTCCAAATGTCTCTTCTGAGCTCTGCTGCCCACCAGCTTTCGCCCCACTCCGTGGGAGAAAACTGGATGCTGCAATCACACAAAGGGGGATAGGATAAGCTGCCTGAGACAGGGCAAAGCTGTAACTAGAGGTGATTTTGCACCATCCTTTCACCCTTTAAAAGACCTCTGGAAAAGCAGCTTGTTAGTGGTGTTTTGCAGCTTGGCTTAATGTGCCAAACCAGCTGGGCTGCAGGAAAGGTGAGAAGCTGTGATATACCCGAGAGCTTCTCTTCAGGGCTCACAGCTCCAGCATCTGTATCTCGTCTGTGCTGTCTGCAAGGCTATATGAACGGTTCCAGCTCTGTGAGGAGCAATGGGAGGATAGCATGCACTTGCTGGGGGGTGGGCACTTCCCTCATCTCCCTCCCCACAGTGGGCATTAGGGCAGCCCCTGGAAGAGACTGGGTCCCCAGATGTCTTCACCTCCCTGTCCCTGCCAAACCTGCTCCTGCCACCAGCTTGGTGCCTCCCAAGCCACACTGCCTGGCTGAGTCTGTAAGTGAGGATGGAGGAAAGGGGCAGGTGGCAGAGGTTGCTGCAGAAAGCCTTATTGGTGCACTGTGTGCTGCTGTTCCCAAGCAGCTGGCAACAAAATGTCAAGCAAATAAATGGCTTGATTGCCCTGTTATTAGTTACTAAATTAATCCTTTTGTCAGCACTTAACAAATGCTGAGCTGTTGGCTCCTGGCCTCGACCCAGTAAAAGGGACACCCTGTCTTGTGGCTGATGCTGCCCAGCCACTGGGCTGCAGTCCTCCCTCAGGGCTGTGCATTCCTGGGAGCACTGCGTGGCTCTGCCCTGGATTAAGTGCCCATGGAGCAGATGAGGCAGCTGGAGTTGCTGGCTGTGCCCCTCAGCACCAACACTGCCAGCCAGCCAGCCAGCCAGCAGAGGGTCAGGCTGGCCCATGGGGGCTCAGTGCAGCTCTGGGGAGGGATGTCAAACTGCCATCTCCTGCAGAAAGAGGAGGCTGCTGTGAGGAGAATTTACTTCCTCAGCTGGGAAAAGTGTCTATGCAAACCTGCCTGAAGGAACAGTGGCTGTAGAGGCAAAATTTCCTACCTTCAGCTGCTGAGATCCCACTTTCAGGGCTAGGCCAGCTGTCCCCAGCCTGAAAGCCCTCTTATGCACTGGTCTTTAAACCAACACAAAAAACTGAGTTTAGAAGTCTTATCCAAACTGTTCTTACTATTCCAGTCAGGAAAGGCGCCTGCAGCAAAATGGCTTTTCAACTGCGGTTGAAAGCTATGTCCTAGTTTAAGCAGGGATGAGATGCAGCCTTGCTTGGTGCCTCATCTAGAGCCCTTAGGGGTGAGATCTAATTTCCCAAGGAATCTCTAACATCTTCCTTCAACTGAGCCTACTCTCTTCATTTCCCCCCACTAGGAACAAGAGCCAGCATAATCATGGTTTTTATTCTCAAATTTTACTGTAATTAAAATACAGAGATGCAGAATATTCCCAGAAACACACTGCAAAACAAACCAAGCAAACAAATTCTGTAGGAAAACAATTACAGACAGTGTAATGATAAAGAACAAAAGTGTTCTCTGGAGCCCAGCACTGTGCATGGGACTGCGTGGCTGCAGTTTTGGGTTGCCAAAGGCCTCCTCAGCTCCTACAGAAGCAGAGTTGGGCCCTGGCTCTGAAGCTCTCTCTAACCATGTCCATATTCCCACTCATGCTGTTGTTTTTACAAGGATGAGTTTGCAATGGAGACATGGAAATGACCCACCCACAGGGATAAAAGCCAACAAAGGAACCCAGAGAAAAAGAAGTGGGTTAAGATTTTCCACACACAAAACACAAGTGGACAGAGGGGTGGAAGACATGCACTTCTCTCCCAGCCAGAGATGCTGCGGGGGCAATCACTCTCTGCCCTCCCAGACACTGTGAGTATGGATGTTTAATGAAGGTCTTAGCAAAAGCTTTGGGGAGCTCTATCCATGGGCAAGACTGAAAGCTAAGGAAGGGATAAAAAAGTAAAGGATAATAAGATTCAAGTCGGGGAAAAGGAAGGAAAGGAGGCACCTGTGGGTCTCCTTTCAGCCAGGACATGTTTGTTGGGCACAGGGAACAGCCAGGCAAGGTGGGACACAGGGCTGTGAACAGGGCCACATCCCACCTCCACCATGGTGGAGACCCAGCCCCATCATGGGGAAATCATGACAAAATCCTGGGGGAGATTTGGGAAGTGTAGGTGATAAGAAGGGAGCTGATCTGATGCTTCAACAATTGATCTATCTAAATGGAAATTTCTAGTAATCATTGTTACTATGGAAGCAGGGCACAGGCCAGGCATGTACTACCACCACCACCCACTAAAACCCACATTGACCCACTCCCCTTTCTGTGCTTTTCTCTAGGACAAACTCCATTGCATTCATCTTCTGATTCAAAGCCCGTCCTAACAAATTTCTTCCATGGTCCCTATTTTCTTGTTCCCTCACTCCTCAACTTCTCCTCTCACACCAGTCTCTCCCCCTCTTCTGTGTGCCAACTCCCTTTAATCCTTCCATCCACCCCAATGCCACCCCCTCCTATTTTGTACCAAACTACCCCAACTGGTAGCCATGTGATTTATGCATAACACAGTTCTTGCCCTTTGTACCATGAATGGGCAGTGAGAGAAGGGCTGCACCAGTGGTCCAGGTGGCCAGAGTCTCTGTAGTGGGGGAGGAGGAAAGATAGCGCATCTGACAAGAGCCAACAGCTTCCAATCCAGATCCCACTGTCCTGCAACCAAAGCTGCCAGAAGGCATCTTCACTTTTAGACTGGGAAGACTGACCGGTCACTGTTTTCCCTCTGCTCTGGCACTGAAAATACCCAGGAAAGTAGGCTGGGACTGGGTCACCATAGTGAACTGAGCAGGCCTAGCACAGAGTTTCTTAAAGCCTTTAAGACCTGGAGAGTTACTTATTCCTGAATGCCTGTTTAGCAGTGTGAGGCCTTGTTTTTGGAGTAGATTTAATCTTCTACCCCTGCCTGCTAATTTGATCTCTTGCTACTCATGGTCCCTGAGCTCTCCTTTAGTTGGGCTGTAAGAACAATGATTTAGGCTGTGAGTTCTCCTCTCCAGCTCATCTCTTCTTCTCCAGGCCATCCTGCAAGGAAATGGCAGTTCCAAACAGATGGTAAGCTTTCCTCTATTTCCTGCAAGGATGCACAGAAGAGAAGAAACAAAAAGATGGGAAACCCTCAGGTTTCCTGTGGCCTTCCTTACATCACCTTTATCCCACTTGCCATGCCTGCTCTGTACACACAGTGCCTGCAGTTGACAGCTTGGGCAGGATGTACTGCCTCCCCTAGCAAGAGCCTGTGTGAGATAATATTTAGCCAAAAGCATAATCAGCCTCTCACCACCCACCCAGGGCTAGCTGCTGAAGGTTCTCAGATTTTATCTTCTCCTGTCCAAGACCTGAGAGAGACATTTAGGAAGAAGACTCTTCTGTCCCAATTGGCCAGAAGCTATCTTTCTCAGAGGGTCGGTGACAAAACAGCTAGTTACACACAAGCAGCTTTCAGCTTTAAGGCTAGAGCTTGCTTCAGGGGCAGTCTGTGATCTGGAACAAGAGATGAGATGTGCTCAGGGAGAGCAGTGAGCAGAGATCCATGCAGTGCAAACTGTCCTCCAGCTTTGCAGGGTGTTTGAGACAAAGGGAGAACAGACAAGACTTCTTCTGGCCTTGACAACTGCCATGGGCATCCCAGCAAAGTACAGGCACACATCAAGGCCTGATCTTTTCTGTGAAGCTGCTGCCTTCAGAGACAAAACCGACATGTCTGGGTCAACTTGGTCTTCACCAGAACAAAGTACACAAAGTGAGGAAATGCACACACCTACCAAATGCTGCTTCCTCTTCAGAAACAAAAATGTAAGCCAAACCTCTCTCATGCTATCAAGAATAGCAAACTGTAGAGATCAGCAGCTACTTGCTACTGCAAACAGTAGGGGCTACCTAGCAAAGGGTATGGAGAGAGAAAAACTAACATCAGCATGATTATCAGGGGGACACAGCAACATACATCCCGAAATGTGGATTTAATAAAGGTCAGAATGAAAACTGCATCACAAGCCCAGGAACATTCTGGAAAAATGGTGGCGGGTGTGTGTGTGTGTTGTACTTAAATATTCTCTAAGTCCTAAGCGTAAGAGAGCAGTCAGGAAGTGCAACGACCTCCAAGGGGAAATGAAGATCAAGAAAGCTGGCTTCAATGTCCAAAAGACAGGGCTGAGAGAAAACAAACAGCACAGACAGGACGAAGGGGATTTTTCACATTCCTTTGGTTTCAATAAACTATGCTCTTGGGCAACAGAGGGCAAAACATCCTCTAAAACATGATTTTTCTTTTGACCAGGACCCTATATGAAAACTATATGCTGAAAGTGACAAAGACGACTATGTAAACTCCTCTGTGGCAGTGGCACAGGTTTGTTACCTGGCTGAAGACATGCCTGTGGACTTAACACGTACACATGCATGCTAACACAGATGCATATATATAAAATATAGCATAAGCACTGCTTCACTTGCCTATGCATCCAACACATACAGACCTAGGCAAATCACCTGCCAAAGCCAGGAGCAGCAGAGTTAATGGTGGAGCCTGTGGCTTTCCTCATCCCAAGAATTACAGGGGACCTTGGAGTGAGTGAATGAGTGAGTGAGTGCACGTTTGTGTTTGTATGTGTGTGTACAATGCCACATGGCCCCTAGAGCATCATGGGCCAGGCTGAGGATGGCTGTGACTCCCAGATGGATGCAGGTGTCTGGGTTTCTGCGGCACTACAACTATGGGTGGGCTATTTAGTGCAATGTAGTCATTTAGAGGAGCCGGGCTGGGGCCCCAGGAGCAGCAGAAGAGGAGTTGCTGGTGCCCTGTGCAGGCTAACAGCTGTTGAAGCACACTCAGCCTCTTGGGAAGTGTTCTCCAACATGGTGCAGCCCACTCACACTCAGGCCACCACTCCCAGGGGGCTGAGTCATGGGGAGAGCAACACTCTCAGCTTCCCCTCCATCCCTGCAGCAGAATTTGGGTGGCATTTGGGAACACACTTGCTCCTGGTTACTACTGACGTCTGGAGTGTGAGTGTGGCCAAGAGACAAAACGCCCTTGTTACAGACAGGGATACTGAAGGACTTCAAGGGTCAAACAAAAGGCCTGGTCTCCCTATGGAATACCACTGCCTGTACTACAATATCACAGAGGCCTGGCAAGTGCCACTGTCAGCTCCTTCCCCAAATGGGAACATACAGTAGCTTTCATATTCCTCCCTCTCACCAAGAAAATCTGTACAGAAATTGATGGTCTGGGATGTATCATACTCTGGTGTGGCATCACCCCAGAGCTGCTTTGCTGAGAGTTCCCTCTCTAAAAGGTTTTCAGCCTGGTATTCATCCAGGAAATAGGTCACTGGGAGCAGCTTGTGGGGATGGGCCCTGCAAAGAAAAGGTAAGAGGTGCAGGGCAGGAGGGAGGTTTCCCCCTATTCACAGTATCTTTCCTTTGTGTCAATGGGACTTCTGCAGTTCTGTGCCAGGCACACCTCTCAAACACACCTCCCAGAGGGAAAGAGTGTTTCAGAGGCTGTCTTCCCAGCTGAAGTTGAATTTGACTACACAACCCACACTTCAAGCCAGGCATAGTTCCCCCATCCCGTTACTCCTTTCACCTCCAGGCAGATGGAGCCTGATGCCTTCTCCGATCCCTCCATGCTTACAAGAACAAGAAGGGAGGAAGGAAACTACAAGACAGAAACAACTGCACCTTTAAAGTCCTCAGAGTAAAGATTGTTCCCAATAGGTGATGGGAGTGAAAGGCATTGACAGTGGCTCTGTGAGCTCTGAGCCAGGCAGGCGGTGCTGAGCAGGCTACAGCCGGAGTCTGCTCGGGTGCTGGACCCTCCCTGAAGCGGCTGGTTCCAACTCAAAGAGGTGCTGGGTAGGGGGAAAGTATGGGCAGGTTGATCTTTTGGAAGGGAGCTGTGACAGGGATTAGTCAGCCTTGTCCTTCTTCTTTGCAGTGAAAGGGACTTTGCTGGCAACTGCACTGCCCACAGCTCCGACGCTGCCGGTCACTGCTGAGACACTGCCCTTCACTAGTCCAACGCCAGCAGCAGGGACACTGGTCACAGCTGTCTTGGTGAGCTCCAGACTCTTGCTGCCCACCCAGGCAACTCCTCCCAGTGTGGCCCCCACAGCTCCCCGGGTGATACTGAACAGGCCGCCTGTCACTCTCCAGATGACCCCTGCCTGCTGCTGTGGGTGGTCCTTGGTGGCATCTGTGGGGAGAAAGAGAAAGGGAATGTCAGAAGTGATCATGCTGGAGAGCTCCCATGGCACCTATTCTAGCCCAGGATGGTTGTCAACCATGGCACATGCTCTCATATGCATAATGCCTTGCATTGCAGCCCTAGACCTCTTGGAGCCTGAATGAGAAACCAAGGCGATCCTAGGCCTACAGCATAGCAGGAAAGGACTTTGAGAGGGGAGGAGTGGGAACAGAATTGCCCGTGTGACAAAGAAGGGAAGAAGGCAGGTCAGTTATAGCTCCAAACTTGCAAACCTTCGTGCTGCAGTGCAATGCAAACCCCACTTTACAAGCGATGTAATTCCCCTCCCATTCATGTTAGCTAATGCTAGTAAATCACAAAGACTAGTGCCAGCACAGGAGGCATATAGACAGCAACAGCTGACATTTGTGTGGCCTGCAGATCCTCAGAAGCATCTGTCTGGAAGCAGGTCTGGGCTCATGTCAGATGTGGAACTGAGGCACAGCACAGACTTATCTGCGAGAGCTGTAATTGAGCGAGCAGAGATAGCAAACTGCAGTAAAGACACAGTGACAGAAACGTCACCTCGGGTTGTACAAGACCTCCAGAGATTTCAGCTACTTATTCAATAGTGTTAAGACAGTGCTTAAGTTACTACACTGTGTCACTGCTGGTTTACCTGCGCCAGCTGGATCAAGGCCAGCATGATATGTCCACCCAAGCTGCCATCACACCTGCCCACAACGCTGCAGACACAGCGTTCACAGCTCACCACTTCTTGGGAAAGGGTTGACTCTGAACTGCTTCTCATGGGATTCAAACCTGACAACTCTCCTGCTGGCCTGCATACCATCCTCTCCCTTTGCATCAGCTAACAAAGTGGTGTGCAGGCAGCAATGCAAGAGCTGCTCCTTTCATGGGGCAAGGCATTTTGGATACTCTGACTTCTGATTCACTGCCAGTTCTGTCCATGAGATGAGTTACTCATAATTGCAAAAACACAATAAAGTAGTCCTGACAGGAAAAAAAAGCAGTATGTTCACCCTGAAGTCTATGGGGAGACGGTGTGGAAGGTTTGCAGGTCTAACTATAAGAATTAATTTTCTGCTTTTATTATGCCACTGTAGCCTGTGCTGTTTTCAAACACAAGTGGCAACACTCACAAAAGTAGAGGTGGCGCGCAGGTGGTGTCAAATCCATTGCAGTTTCCATTCTGGAAGGATGATTTAGTTCAGAAAGTGGCCAGTCCACCCTACCTGTTACTGCTCCTAATTCTCCAGTGTGAAAAAATGCCTCTGACCTCACAGTGTAAGAAAATTGCTTCAGCTGGGATAATGAATATTTTATTTCCAGCTCTGTTACAAAGACAGCAAAATGGTGAATGTTTGTACTTCTGCAACTGCAGATGGTGCTAAGCGGGAATAATTTTTACATGGACAACAAGTTGTGTCAGAGGAGCAGAAAACCTAAATGTTTATAGGCTGTGCTTTTTTTTCCTCCAATGAATCACAAAGTGAGTGTCAGTAAAAAAATGCAGACAAAAGAGGTAAAAAAAAGGAAGAGCATGAGTTAGGTCTGTAAAAAGCTAAATAGCAGTTACTTGAGAATGTTGCTAGCACTTGTTTGGTTATCCTACAGCTTTGGTAGATCTTTTCCTGAAGGATGGAAGCTCCCATGGCTTTACTCAGTGAAGCATCTTCTTAGGTGGAGAGGACTACAGAAGGATATTGCTGGGTGTTCAATCATTGCAGTTTTGTTGTATTTGCATAAAGTTATATCAGACTCCAATTTTTTGTGAAAGCATCCTGATCCTGCTTATCACAGCCCAGCAGAAGGTGCTGAAATTTTCCCCATTAGCCTAAGAAGAACTCTAATACATCACCATGGGTTTCTCTATCAGAAAAATGTGGGAGCATGAATGTTGGAGCCCTGCTGGGGTTGCCTTGGGATGTCTTTTCAGTCCCAGTGTTCCTGGAGCTGTAGACTCTTTGACTCTCTCAAGTGTAACCCTAAACCAGAATCAGGTGGTGTGATGATCCTTCCCTAGGTATTTTTGTCCTGGATTCCTCTAAAATTCTATGGAGTTTGGAGTTTTCTTGGATTCACTCATTTTTCCCTAGGTTTCTCCCAGTCTGAACAGAGGCCTCCCTTGGACATGGAGTCTGATGTTCACTAGCTTTGATGACTTGGAATAAGCCTTAAATTGCACATCTATCTGATAACACAGATTGCAATATGGAGTTGGAGAAGGGCCAGTACAGAGTTTCCAATGTACGGTTCTAGTCAGTATATGACCTATTCCTTACTTATTCCTCAATAGTTTCTCAGGAGGTTTTCTTTTTCTCCTCTCCCTAAGTGTTACAGAGACCCATCGGCTCTATGTCCAGTTTAGCTGCTAGTCCTCAACTGCTCCACAGTGCTTATCCAGTACAGCCATTCCTGTGCTCTGTCTGCAGTCAGAGGGCAGGAAGAACTGAGCAGTCCAGAAATCCATGCAACTGTAAAGCAGGACTAGGTAAAAGCCAGAGCGGTCCTCCAAACAAACACCATCCTTCAAGGACGGCAGGTCTTGAGTTCCTGCTCCCCTGTGTGAGGAAGCGGATCCTTTGTGTCCCAGAGGACTGCAATGCAGAGGCTTTGGGCATTAAACACCTACTGGCATGCTCAGCTGCAGAACCAAGACCTATATCAGAGCAGCAATAATCTTTTTGGCTCTCCCCCAGTAGAACTGCATCTTAGGCTACCTGGAACCTATCTGTAGGAAGATTTATGCCTCTGCAGCTGCCCAGCTATCTGAACTACACTAGTGTCAGAATACATACCTGGTATGCGAATGCCTGTAGGTGAAAAGCCTACAGACCTGAGACAAGGTGGCAGTTGCAGAGGAGATTGAGGGAAGATGTTACTCTGCCAGCAGACAGCTAGAACATTTTGGACAAAGTGTCAGGAAATACTAATGAAGACAAGACAAGGACAAAGGTTCTTTCTGGTTGAGCTGGATAGAGACAACAAAGCTGCAGTGCACTGGAGCACCAGTGCTTGCACACTGCCTGCCCCTGGTGTGCAGCCACTCTCACAGTCCTTAAAACACCTCAGGGAGAAGCGATGGAAGATCTGGCCCTGGGAGGGTGGGAGGCTGTTGCAGAAGCACTCTAAGAGCTCCAACACAAAGCAGAAGATGTATCACACCAAAAAAATCCCCAAACAGATCAACAAAATGTACAAAAAACCAAACCAAAACCCAAACACACTCAGGTTTGAATAGATTTCAACAGAAAAAGATAAATCCCTGGTGACCCCAACCACAAGGGACCACATCCTAACGGTCTGGTAAACTGAAATGGGTCATATTTGTTCTATATTCCAGATGATGCGTTGAAAGCTTTCAAGCTATCCCTGGTTAGTTTGTCTTCAGGATTGCAATAAACTCCACAGTAAACTGTCATGTAAGATAAGCATCAGATTTACAGTGCAAATTAGTCTCTCAGACAATGGAGTAAGCTAAGCATTTTGTTGGCACAGAGGAGCCCAGATTAAGAGCAAGACAGACAGCAGAGATGAAATACACAAAATAATCAGAGAGACAGACACACTGCCTAAGCAGGGGAACAGTTCTGTTCCCAGCAGCTGGCTGCAGCCCATGCTGCTCATGAAAGCTCTTCACAATCTGCAGAGCCCTTTTTCCTCTCCATCAATGACCTAGTCTTTTCAAGGGTCCCTTCAGCTTCACTTCACCCTATGTCAGCATAGAATAGAAGAATAAGTAGGAGAAAAGAGCTGAATAAAAGGCTCTCCTGTATGAATGCCTGCATTCTGGGCTGAGGCCAGCACCCCACACAGCAGAGGTGTCTCCCAACTCTCTCCTTCTTGGCCATTGCCACCTGCACTCCCCACTGCCTTCTCTTCCAGAGCAGGGGTTGTGCTCACTGGGGCAGTTCTTCTCACCTCATCCTAACAGCATCTATGACTCCAGCAGAAGTGAGATGGTTAATAACAGATACAACTTTCTATGCTGCCATGACATTCCTCAGGGCTTTGCACTGCATTCATTTCGAGAGACAAAATGCCTGTGCTGGTGCCGGGCACAAATGGCACAGGTACTGCTCTTGCCCTCAGCCCCTGCCAGCAGGTGATAGGATAGACAGGGTGAACTCTTTACTTTCAGAAGGACTTGTGCATGTTGCTCTTTCCTACTAACTTACAAAAACAGCCCCAAGCCAGGGAAGCAGTGTCAGGGAGCAGCACTGGTTTTGCATGTTTCCATTCCTTCTGGGAGCCAGACAAAGCTGCCAGGCTGCTCAGAGACCTAATGTAAACAGTCAATGTCATCAGTCTGTCCCTCAGCAGATGTCAGAGGAAAGGGTAAGGTCACTAGTTCAAACCTGAATTACTCCTCTGACAGCTATTAAGTGGCCACTGGTTGATTTAGGCAAGCTCCCTCACCTAGAAAAATGTTCAGTCTGGATGAACAAGCAGGGAATGGAGGGTCAGCTACTAACACAGTTTAGTCCCAGCTTTTCTCAGCCTATTTTGAAGGAACACTGAGCAAGTCATTGTGACCTTTACTGCCTCTGCCCCACTGTGATTGAGAATGTGTGGTTTTCTGAAAGCCTTGGTTGTTGAGTCACAAACAAGCATATATGGGAGAGAAGTTTCCAGTCCTGATGTTTTTTGGAGAAAAAAACTGAAAGTTTGATTCAAATGTGTTCTTAATGCTCTGAGAACACCAAGAGGATTATTGTTATTTTTAACGTTGTGACTTTTTCAAGCCTACCTCAATCTGAAATGCATGGGGCTGGCACTGATGTTTCTCTTCCCTTTCTATAAAGCAAAGCTGAAGTTAATGATCCCTATTTCCTTGTATTGCTGTGCTGCCATGAAGGTTAATTAGGTACAGTTGGTGCAGTGCTTTAAACAAGGAAATTTAACTTGTATTGTCATGACTGGCACTGATATGACTCCTGTTCCCAGTATCAGTGGAGATACCAATGACAACTTCCAGTTAATCTCAGGAGAGGTTTCCAATTTCCAGAGAAATCACAAAGGTGAGAAGAAAACTTGCCCCATCCCTATGCATGCCAGCCTGCTATCATGGGGTTACACAAGTTTATCCTGCAGCCAGAGACCTTCCTTTTGGGTGATACACTCCTTGGCTAGCCCAAGCACCTGAAGCTGCCAGAGACCACTCTGACTGCTGGACACAAGAAATCTCACTGTCCACCACGTAGCAGGACCCATCTCCAAAGAATGACCAACGTCTGCTGCTGGAGACAGCTTGGCTAAAGCTTGCAGGGCATATCTGTAACAGGCATTTATGTCTGAGAGGAAAGAACTGCTGTTCACGTTCTTTTTGTCATTTTTTGGGTCAAAGATATAGATCCTGCAGTGTTACAGGCAAAATATTAAAGAGAGTGCTACAAAGTGTTTGTTCTTCAAACACTCCTGCTTCACTCCTGTCATCAGCCCCATGCTGCAGCTGTTGGAAAAAGCTTTGCAGGCTCAGCAGCTGGGCTCTACCCAGCTCTGCTCTGCACCAAATGCTACAAACCATGATGACTGCCACCAGCAAAAAGCCTAGAAATGCTACATTGAGTTTAGCCCTGAAGTTTTAAACTTTAACTCTGCAATCAGCAAGACACACTTGTCTCTCTGCAACAGGATTGCTCAGGAAGCTGCTGCACACAGCAAAATGGGGGCAGCTGTCTCCACAGCTCAGCTCACCCCAGGGCTTTTCACTGGCACAATGAGCTTTAACTGTTCCTTGCACATGCCCCAGGAGCAGTATTAACTGCTGAAGCATCTACCTTGAAGCACTGAGAAACAAGGTTCAGGAGGGTAAATGAGCAGTGATACAGAGTGGCTTGTTTTCCACCCCAGAGCCTTGGGGGATAAGTAGCTGAAACTCTGACTCTGGAAGTGCAAGGCTTAGTTGGTTGGGAGCTTCCTGACCCTCTTGGTTGGGAAGCTTTGCATCACCAAAACAGAAACTCTTTGTAAAAACATGATGGTATTCTTCAAACTTTCACTAAAGAAATAATTCAGGAAGGTTGGCCTCAGAGCACATAATAACCCAGTGATCAAGGGATTTCACCAGGCTTGAGTCAGCCCAAGGACACTGCCAGCCACACATACACAAATACACACACTAAACGGCCCAAGCAACAGCTATTTGCCTTTTTTTTAACTGTTTCACTTTGCAAGAAGAGATAGTAATTGGAGGAGAAACATAAACTTATCCTCTAGCTTCCTGAGTGCTTTCAAATATAGAGCCAAGATCTCTACTGATACGGGTTTCTGTTTCTTGAAAAACAGTTGTTTCTTTGCTTTGCCATTCCTTTCCAGGAGGTGACTGGGTTTCTTGATCCAGAAATATCTCTTTTATATATTTATTACAGTTTGTAAGGAACAGCCAGAGTCTCCTTCAACCAAGATATCCTGGGACCCTTTGATTCTTAAAAGACTTCAGCTACTCTGGTGCATAGAGATGGTCTCTAATGAACCTGAAGTCAGGATGTCCCACAGTCCAGAGGTAATGCTCCATGTGCTTCAGAAAAACACAAGTGAGTTGCTGGATAGGTAGGATCATATATGAGAAAGGACATAGATGAGGCAGGAGCCTAGAGACCCAGCTCTGTTCTCAGCATTACTGCTGACAGCTATGCCTCCTCTGCTTCCTCTCCATGTTTCAGCCATGGATTGTAATAATGCATCTGTGCCCCAGTCAAACTGACTGTAGAATTCTTATCAGACCCTCTGGAATTCATCAAGGTTGCTGAGACATAAACTGTTGTAAAATAAGAAGAAGCTAAGAAACAATAAAAAAAGACCACAAGAACCAGATAACAGAGGGTGGTTGAACACCTGCACTGTGACCAATCATGTATCCTGAGAGGTGTGTGCTGAAGGTGTGGACAAGATAGAGGACCAATGAAATAATGTGTGTTCATGTGAACAGTAATTCTAGAGTCTATAAATAAGTGCATAAGGTAAACAATAAACGGCTTCTGCGAAATCATATTGGTTCGTTGTTCAGAGGTCCTGAATTCCTGCATGTGCTGACCCTAGTGATGTGATTCTAATGACATACTCTGAAGGAACGTGACGTGATGAAAGCGCCGTCATATGAAGCAGAGTGAAAAGGTGGGAGGCCCAGCCAGAGGCTGACACGGCTGGGCTGTGTCAGTGGGAGGCAGAGGATGGCTCCACTCAGAGTACGGGAGAGAAGCTCCTGGGAGAAAAAATTCCGGATCAGATACGCTGCAGCAGTACACCAGAACAGGTGAGCGGCTGGGGCTGGAGAGAATGGGGAAGTACATCCTCCAGCATATCCTCTCTAAGAGAGCAATTAAATATGACCCAGAAATATTTAAAAGACTGTTAAAATGGGGTCAGAGAGAAAAGAAAAAGAAGGTATCTGATGCTTTTAAATTGATTATGGAAATAGAGGGACAAGATATTTACTCTACCTTTGAAGACGAGCCAGATTTGGATCGGTTTCCACCCTACCCAGGGGAGCATGGTGGGGGAGCCTTGGAGTGTGCACGGAGAGCAGAGGCACCCCCATGGCAGAGCTGCTGCAGAAGAATCTCCAAGACCACGCTGGAGAAATATCAGCAAGTACAGAAACAGCTGGGCAGAGCGACGGTGGCTCAGGCAGCTTCAAAGGGAGACAAAGTAGCCAAAAAAATCGCTAACTATGTGTTATCTAGGTCGAAATTTATTACTGCAATTAATAGCTGATAAGCTGTAATGGATGCCGCTGCTACCACCTGGCCCATAGAGGCTTTCTGTTTAATATTGCCTGGTTTTGTGGAATCATTCCTTTTTCCTCTGTCTGCAAACAAATGAGAGATGGGACTGTGATGAGAGAAAGAAATGTGTTTGTTAAACTGAACTTTGTGGGGGTTTTTTCTCCCCATTTTTCTCCCCTGCGAAAGTGTGTGTGGGATGGTGAAGGCTGTGCAAGAACTTTACAAAGATAACAGTAACAGCATCAGAGCGGGGCAGTTCAGCACCCCCGCTCCCTTCTGAAGAAGAAGCACTGGGATAATACACAGCTTGTTAAACATGATTCATTGTTTTCCTAGAACGTCTTTATATACCTTTTTAGAGTTAATTTTGTGGTTTTTAAGTAATTATAAGTTTCTGTGGTTTTACAGTTGGAAGAATTTCAAACTGTGTGTGCAGTAACTAGCAAAAATAATAATTAGGATCTATTTATCCAGGATTATTTGCAGCAATCAAATTCAAGTTTTTAATTTTGTCCCATAATCTTGAATTCGCTGATAAGAACTTTCTTCTAAGAGTAGATAAATTTGTGCATTTTTTGTGGACAGGAAAATTCCTATTTATAAAATAGTGTGACCCTTTAGAAAATTAAAAAAATCCTTTTCTAGAAATGTTTAGAGTAAACATTAACAGAATTAATTGCAAGTTAACTTGCAATAATTAGTTTTAAAACCAAATGTCAAAATATTTATTGATTTACAACCACTGATAAAACGATCTTCTCATTAACATTATCTACAGAAGATATTAATGGTTTAAAAAGTATTAGTTAGGAAAGCTTCACAGTACAAGAAGACAAAGTTAAGTTAACTATATATTGCCTGTTTACTTACTTTTAACTCAATTTTAGTAAGGTAATTTCATTGTGAATCTTTTTGCCATATAAATACGAGACAGTATCTCTATTTAGACTTTAAATTTTAATTAAAAATTGGACTTGATATTAAAATAGTTTAAGCATAACTGCAAAACCAAGCTTAAATTTATTGTACAGGTATTTGCAGAGTGCTACAGAGGCTGGATGGCAATTTGCCAAACCCTGCGTTGTTATGTTTTTTTCTCTAGTAGAGTTGCACTTTTAAAGTCCTAGTAAGCTTAAGCTTGTATCAGGAAAATTCCTACTACAAATGAGTAATTTCAATAATATTTGCAATTATTATGAATTATTTTCAAGGCCAAATTACATAAAATCATAATATATTTGTCACATCTTAATAATCTCTATAGTAAATCCATGTTGCTGCTATATTATGTTCAACTGTTATATACAAAAGTCTCAGTTGCTTTCTGTAATAATAAAGCCAGAACGAGTTATATTTTCATTTGATACAAATTAAGTGTTGATGAGATTAAGCAAAGTTAAGTTTCACTGTGTTTAGGTCTGAATGATGTCTGGGATTTCTTTCTGTCAAGTTTCATTCATATTAGTTTATGTGTTTAATCTGAATTGTCCCAAGTTTTGTTAAAGGATGCTTATTTAAAATGTATAGTTATTTTCTTTTAGAGACAATATGATTACGACTGTGATGAAACACTGATAAACACCTGCTTATAGATATAAGAAGAAGAAGATACCGTTTGAAAATACAGTTTGTTAAACCTTTGCACCTTTTACTTAATGTGATCCTTTACTACAGTCTCTGCTGTTTAATCTTTTATAGATAACTCAGAAAAGCGAGTGATGATTCTACACTGTGACAGTTGTTAATCGTAAGCTGTTTTACTATTTTACTTTGTTTCACCTTACTGTCATAGAAATATGAATGTTTAGAAAAATGTTATCTCAACTTCCTAAGACAGGTATCACAGATACATTGATTACATGACGTGAATTCACTGATTTTCATAATAGGTGTTATTCATAAGGTATTACTACTGTATTTATAGCCAGCTTCTTGTATGTTTTACCATTTTTGTGTAATTACCTTTAAGACACGTGTCATTTGAGGTCCTTTTGTCTTCTAACTGCAGATGTATCTCCTTAAAAAGCTATACAGCTGTTCCTGTACAGGGTTTTTCTTGCTCTTTAACTCCTTCCCTCGCTTAAGAAGGCTTGCTATTGCCTAATCCAGTGTAGTTTTATTGTTTTTCAGTTCTTCCAGAGTTCCAGGAAAAGATATCATTGCTGAAAGCCAGCTACCCTGAGAGAAACTTCAGCTCAAACCAACCGCTAGATGATTTGATTGGTTTTTGCCTAAGACTTTTTAATCATTTGCTTTACACAAATGCACTTCAACAGTTTGCTGTGCTTTAAAGCATCTCATAACTGCTATTATTAAGAGCCTTGTTTTTAAAATTAGTTAAGAGACATCCTTCCAGTTTAAAGCCTAGGCCCTAGCCAGGCCTTGCCTTTACCTGGATGGAAGGTTTGCTAAGAAAGGCAGATGTTTTCTGCATCAAAACTAGATTCAAGTGGTTTGGGCTTGGTAATTTGACCTTATTAATATGACAGCTGAACTTACTTTTAAAGTGAGCTTGGAGAATTGTTATCCAGACATAATTTTCTAATCCTTCATTGGTTTGAGGTTTATCAGCTGTTTGCAGACTCTGAGATGCTGGTACAGTGGTTAACGGCCATTTAATCTCATGTGTGTTGTTAACCATGTTTATTATTTGATTCATTTCTAACTACTGTAAGTTTTTTGTTTATTTTGTGTATAGTTTTGTTTTGATATTCATATGCATGATAAAAGAAGTACATCTCACCCCTAAAATAAAAAAGAATCAACACCCTAAGAACATTCAATTAATGCAATATGCACATAAAAAATTTAGATCACAATTAATTTTTAAATAATGAAAGATTTACATCAAAAATACAGAAAATATAGTAAAATCTGAACTCTCAGTTAAGCGTACCACAGTTAAGCCTAAATGATTCAGTAACTTCAAAGGAGATATGCCTATGTTTTACTAACAGGTTCAAAATAGTCACCTGTTCATCTGACCAGACACTCACTGCCTCCAAAAACATGAGACCCAGTGAATAGAGAAGTCACCATACAGCTTTTTAGTCAAAACAAGAACAGAAGTAGGACAGCTACGATACAGTTGTGTTTGAAAACTACAGAGATAGTTTGCCAACAAAAATTTATGTTAACATCATACTGTTGTGTCTCTACTAATTATCTTCAGTTGTTCCCCGTTTCAGGTTTTAAAAGAACATTCATTGATACTAAAGATCAACATTTTCAACTGATAGATGTTTGCCTGCTTAAACAGCACATCTGGAGTCTCAACTATTTAGACCTCAAAACAATAGTAATTTTTTCATTTCCCTGGAGGACATTGGACATTATCTATGTTCCATTTGCAAAACTGCGAATCTTGGGGCTTATATCAATGTGAAGAATGTAAAAACCAGGAATATTGTAGAGCTCTCTTGGCAAAAGTATGGTATTAGCCCTTGCCTTCCTATTCTTGAGGAAGAATATAAGAAGGAATTTGAAAAATAATCAGAAGATGTCCAAATATTAAGAAAGTTGAATGTGAATGAAATACCTTTGTGCTGCATGGTTAAGTGATGTTTGAATGAAATTAGGAAGAAATAAAACCAAAACAAACAAAAAAATAAAAACAAAACGCTGAAAAATTTGCTTGAAAATGAAAATTCGAGAGAAGAACCTTTTGCCAAAGGATGACAATAGAGACATATGGAGTTCAATAAAATGTTAAGTTTGTATTTTGCTTTATTTGCCTTGTTTGCATTTAGCAGTGTAGCTTTGCTAGTTAGCCAGCCTAGAACCAATGTTTGGGTGAAACTTCAGCTATTTTAAATCAAATGCTCACTGATGTAGATAGTATTAGATACAACATACTGCAACATAGAATTGCAATAGATTTTTTCTGTTAGCTCATGGGCACAGGTGTAAAGATTTTAAAAGAATGTGTTGTTTTAAACCTCTCTAACCATTCTGCATCTATTCACAGGAAATCCAAACAACTACAAACTAATATGAAGAAATTAAGTCAGAATAATTGAGGTTTAGATAAATAGTTTAAGGGATGAGGAATAACTATATAGTTAAAAGGTATTGTAAAGAAAGCTTTGCTGGTATTCATAATGATATTTCTTTGTATTATTCCATACATAATAAAATTAGTAACTCATATTGTAAAGAGGGTTTGACTGGAAGGAGGAGAAGAAGGAGAAGGAGGAGAAGGAGAAGGAGAAGAAGCCACAAAAGAAGCAGAAGAAGCAGATGCAGAAGAAGAAGCAGCAGAAGCAGAAGCAGAAGAAGAAGAAGAAGAGAGGGAATTGTAGTAATGCAGTGTAGTAATGCATTGTAGTAATGCATAGAATGACTTAAGCCATAGTATGCCCCAGCCAAACTGGCTGTAGAATTCTTATTAGACCCTCTGGAATTCATCAAGGTTGCTGAGACATAAACTGTTGTAAAATAAGAAAGAAGAAGCTAAGAAACAGAAAAAACAAGACCGCAAGAACCAGATAACAGAGGGTGGTTGAACACCTGCACTGTGACCAATCATGTATCCTGAGAGGTGTGTGCTGAAGGTGTGGACAAGATAGAGGACCAATGAAATAACGTGGGATCATGTGAACAGTAGTTTTAGAGTCTATAAATAAGTACAAAAGGTAAACTATAAATGGCTTCTGTGAAATCATATTGGTTCATTGTTCAGAGGTCTTGAATTCCTGCAATGGATGGTATGACTGCCCAGACAGCATGTTGGGGATCCTACATGACCTGGAGTGGAGTGGTGACCTGCTCTGTGAAGCACAGCAAATTGGGAAAGGGAGAAGTCCAGCCTTTGCAGAGGGGAAACTAATGAACACTAACTGGTTTGCCTTGCGGTACTTAGAAACTATCCCCCAGCTTCCAGTGACATACTTGGCCTCACATCTGGGATAGAATCAAGTGCACACCAGGACAAAGTTCTCCAAAGCTTGCCATCCTTCTGATGCAGCTCACAGGGGCTTAAGGATGAGGATTTACCCTTTTCTGTAGGATAGGCAGCTAGTTTTAAGACTCTTGTCTTATTTGATGCAAATATCATCTCTTACCATGGTATGGATTTTAAGAAAGATGAGCCCACAGGAGAGAACTAGAGCAAAACTATGAGTAGTGTTGGCCCTTCAGGAAGAAAGAAATTGGACATTCCCCCCTTCTATCTCCATTGCAATATATCTCTCCATTTGGAATAGATACAGAAATGGGCTTTTGCTACTGGCCAGACAGGTCACTAAAAATCCTGTAGGATGTCTCAAGCCTGCTGACAAAGTGGAAAGATGATCTCGAAAGGCAAGAGATTCCAGCTTGCTGCAAAGAACTGTGCATGGTGACTGCTTCCTCCCTACTCCTGCCACTCACCAGGCCCTGTGCTAGAAAATGCACTGATGCATTATGGCAAGTGCGAACAGCAAGGGACAGCTATCAACTGGGCTCTACCTTTCCTGTACTTGTATTAAAAGCATCAAAAGTGGCCATCAGACTTGACTTGTTTGAACTTTTTGTTCCTGCCTGTCTTCATTTCCACTTTTTGCTCCACCTACAAACACTTGGATTAGTTAAGAGTCTTGCTTAAAAACTCATCAAGAAGGAGCACATAAAGCTGCACCACTGGCTCCTTTTCCTTTTGGACCCTCATCACTGCTACACTGAGATTTTGGATCGCAAGGACAGGAATCACCTCTTGCCATGAATATAGACTCTTGATCTCACCTGGGGATCTATGGGCAGACAAGAATAATCCAAAAGATTCAATGATTTTCAGGGGCCTCAAGCTTTAAAGGTATGAGAAGGACAGCTTTCCAATAGCAAAATTTATTCCTTACAAATAACCCTTCCTAGCATTTGTGTCTAGCTGAAGAGACCATCTTTTTAAGCCTGCTCTTTGACCCATGTTATCTCAGCTCTTGTCAGGGCACATCACCTCCTCTGTCAATTCTGTAGCAGTGGTTACACATTCTTCACTGAGCTGCTTTCAGCTGCTTGTGATAGTACCTGTCACAAAAAGCCCACAAATGAATCAGAGGATCTTGTTAAACAGTCTTGTTAATTCAGCTCTGATAAAGACACAGGAGAAAAAAAAAATCAATATTTGTAAAGTGAAAAAAGACAAAAATCCATAGAGAAATAAAGGTAATTTTCACAGTTCTATGAGGCCCTTACGAACAATGGAGAGTAAATAACATAATCCAAGGTTATGTAAGAAATAACTTTTCCTCCATGCCCTAGTGCTACCCAGTGGACTTTAAACAAAGGCAGACTCAGTTAAGCCTCCTCTGTCCAGTGAGGCTGAAAGTCTTTCCCACAACAGTATTGCTAACTCACAGTTTATCAAAAAAGCACATGAAGTTAGGTCCCAGCAGCAGTTTGGGGAGAAGCACAGAAGTGAGACTAATGGGAAGGTGCTCTAGGCTGCCACGATCAGACACCAAAAGCCCCGTATATTTGTTCACCAACTGCCATGAATATTTTGAGTACTCTGCCAGGATATTATCAAAGGCTTTATCTCTTAATCTTTGGAAACACATGATTGCAACTTGAGCATTTTACAGCTGAGATAGCCAAGAATTTGTCCAAAAATGCTCCTAGTAAAGTTGGGAACATATCCCGCCTTGGTAGTAGGGAGAGATTCAGGCTCAGACATTTCCTCTTTCCACTCCTGGAGCAGTTGAGCAATGGATGCTGAAGCTTTTCAGCAGGATGGCTGGCACCAGTGAAATATTCAGAAATTCCGCATTTATTCTGATTGCGTGTTCCCTACTCTTCTCCAAGGCACATGCAGGAATTGAAGAAAAAAATGAATGGCAGCTCAAAAAGCAAAGGCACAAATTTTAACTGACCTTTGACTCAAAGAAATGACCTGTTCATCCCAGAGGCTATCCAGGGGTCTTTCTGTCTATCCAAAGGATAACAAGGCATTTAAGCTAAAAGCTGTGTCCTACAGAAGCAGCTGAGCTGGGGATTTACTGGGGAGGTACAGATATGCTTGCCTGCTCATGCTCCAGTATGACAGGAACAGGCAGGATAGGCCTTTATTATTCTGCTAGTGGAAGGTATTTGATGGCCTAGTCTCAGAAACTCATTTCACATCTCAGCTGACAAGGGGAGAGCACTGCAGTCATGAGTGGGCAGGTATGCTGCCTCTGGGAGCAAACAGGCAGAGAATCTCTCCCCCACAGCCAGGCTGAACAGAGAAGGACAGGAGCCATCCTGTCTCAGACTATTGGATCTACTGTAGTGCAAAAATCATCCCCTAGCTCTGCACCCAAACCTCTTACCCTGTTACTTCAGAGAGCCAGCTGGTCCTACTTGTTGTTTCCTCAGCTAAAGCCATCTGGAAATCTCAGCCCAGAATGCATAAATTAGAGGTAGCACTAACACTGCCCAAAGAAACATCAAACCTCCACCTCTGCATTGCACAGACAAAGAGCTGCTGCTTAGGAACAGGAACTCAAGTGTGACAGTTCCCTTTGCTTCCTTCCATATTCATGTCCTTTCTATTTCCAGGGCAGATTTTAATACAGCACAGCAGGGATCCTATGCATACTTGGCTTCTGGGTGGTTACTGAAGGGCTCTCCCTGGTGCTGCAGGGAGCCAGGGTCTAGTTTGGCTCTCAGAAATGCTAGGATATTTAGGCCTCCCTTTAGTGCTTCATATAGTTGGAGGAATAAGAGCAACTCCTGCTTGCTGCCACAAATCAATCCCTATGCTCTCAGTCTCTCAAGGGAGGGCCTGATAAACAGGTTGTGCTTTATCTGAAATGGAGGAGCCCCTATTACCTTTTAGTTTTCTCCTGATCCAGTCTTGACTCTAGCTTGGGATATACCCTGCCACTGGCCAATTCCCTCTCTATTCCAGTTTTAGTTCTCCTGAAGAGTTTCTTTCCTGAAGTGCATCTCCGTGCACTGAGAGGAGGAAAAACAAACAACCTTCTACCCATTTCAACAAGACCTTCCCTAACTCAAAGATGGCCCTTCAGTCTAGTAATCCCAGTTCCCAGCAGCGATTTAATGTAAGACCAGTCTCAAAAACATTGCTAATACTTCTGTTCTCACTTGCTTTAACAATTACTGTAGATCTTCCATATGCCTGACTGGGATAGTGATGTGCAGTGGAAGGCTGAAAGACTGGAGAATCCAAGACCCCTCTGGATCACTGCACTTCTCTGGTATCTACCTGTTGTGAAGCAAAGACTTGCTGTCAGAACAAGGGCTCTGTGAAAAAAAATCAGCTGCACACCTACAGCAGCCTTTCAGGCCTTCAAGTTAAGACATTTACTGTCTTGATTCTGTGGTGCAGCCCAGCCTGGCAGTACTGTCATGCTTCTACTTTTGGAAAATGAAGAGCAACACTACCCTCCTCTACTGATTCCCCTAAATTTTCTTCAGCAGTTCTGTACACACAGGGGAGCAACAGGGCAGAAAATTGATTCCTTTAAAATGAGGGAGCATCCAAGGATGCTTTCAAGTACCACACTGCAGAACTGCAGGATCTATGTGTCAGGTTTTTCCCAGATTTCACACATGGATGCCCAGCTCAGCTTGTGGCCCACATGCATGCACATACTCCCCTCATTCTTGACAGGATAAAACTTTAGAAACTCCAGGTCCCACCATGCCATGCTCTAACTTGGCTAGTGCAATCATTACAGAAACTTGTTTGCACCTTTATTTCCTTCCATTTGTTTCCAATCAGATGCATACAGGGAGTGACTGGAGTGACATTAATTTAATCAGAGGCTGATGCCACATCAGAAATCACATCAAGCTATCTTCCAGTCCCAACAAGCTTTCCCCTGAAACAAAACATCTTGTCATGGCTTGGAGAACCCCTGTGTTGATATTGTTGTGTATATTGTGTTCCCAGCAGGGTTTCTTAATGGGCTCAGTAATCAGAAACTGAGTTTTATTTTACAAACCACAGACAAAAAACTTTTCTATTTAAATACCCTCCTAGCTCTTATTGGTGTTTTTCTGGACCTTTTCCCTACCAAAACCAACTCTCTATTGAGGGATTCCAGGCACAGGAATCTTTTCCAAAACACAGAGCTTAAACAGCCTAGAAGCCCATGCCCTTAGCATTTCATGCCTGCTGTGCACAAGCAGAGCGCAGCAGGTGTTGGCTGGAGGGAGCCAGGCAACCTCTACAGATCCCCTGCTCTCCTTTCAGGCATAGAAGTGGAAATCACCTCCTGAGCTACACTTGGATGATGCCAGGGGCAAGAAGAAGGAGGTGCTAGAGGGGCTGGAAGCCTCTGGGCCTGGCAAGCAGCTGGGAGGGGCAGCAGGGTGGGCAAGGCTTCCACTGCCAGAGAACCAGCCAGCCTTGCCTGGTGCTTTGGAGGAAGAGGGGCACTTCACACCCCTGGCACCTGTGGCACGAGAGGAGGCAAATTTGGCCTCTCTCTGCATGTCAAGCAGGCAACCCAAACAGAGACTCTGGCACAAGACGAAAATGCAGCCACTCCTCAAGCTGTTGATCAGGAGACACTGACAGAGACCCCAGCACAAGAGGAAAATTCAGCTGCTCCTCAATTCATCGAGCAGGAGTCACAGACTGAGTCCCTGGCACCAGGTGCTGCAGTGAAGCCTTTCTGTAAGTGGTCTCTGAGGAGAGGGCTGGGAAAGGCCACCAGGTGACACCTACATCTCACAGGAGCTCTGGCACATTGGGAAGAGGCACAGAGCTCCCTGGGCCCAAACCAAACATTCCACCACATTCTGGGTGGTGTTAGCATGGATGAAGTGCCATTGTTCTGCTGCCCAGGTTGTAGCAGGGATCTCCACAGTCTTCCCATGAGGTAACAGGCACCCAAGAGCAGGCCAAGAGGGACCTTCAACTTGGAAAATCCAGTTGTCACCACAAAAACTAGCCCAGGCTGCAAAACTTACTACTCCTAAATGCTGAGTCCTGTTTCTGAAATGGACTAAAATACACATGGTCTCCAATCCCCAACTTCCAGACTGATGTTTAAGAAGTCTTATCAAGCCTCCTGGGGCTGCATTCAAGCATCTTTCCAGCTTGGGGCCATTCTGTGCACGCATAGCTGTATTCTGCCAAGCACTAAAGGCCTCTCTTCCCCTACAGCAACAACTTGGCTGCCTGTTCCCTAGCTGGCTGATGGCAGCACCTGGATGCCATCCAAAGGCAGTAAGGTTCTTGCAGCTGAATATGTTTAGTCCCTCTCCTAGGGCATGCTCTCCATTACACAGCTATTGTTTATGACCCCAATTATCTCCCAGAAACTGGTCCTTGCCTGCAGTTAATAACCAAGGCTAAATGATCAAGTGTTAGGGCTCAGGCAAACTGGTTGTTAACTTCTCTGTCAACCAAGTTCAGAATCTTTTACTGCTATTAGAAACTCAGATTAATGACGCATAACAGAAATGAACTCTCCAGTGACACAGCTAGGTGAGGGTAGGAGAGGGTGGAAAAGAATCACTCCTTTTACCTGGAGTTATTATCTGAGCAAGGAGGAGATGAGTCCTCCTTTAACTCTCTTCTCAGCCTCCCGGATGTCTGGGAGACAAATATCAAACAATATCTTATTTTGCAGAGTCCTTTAAACTTTCTTAGGGTCCGGATCATGTGGGCAGATCTGTAAGTGGAATGACCAGAAACTGCTTTCAGAAATGTATTAGATTTGCATGGCAAGGTTTTGGTAGCAGGGGCACTACAGGAGTGGCTTCTGTAAGAGGCTGCCAGAAGTATCCCTCATGTCTGACAGACCCAATGCCAGCCCACTACAAGATGGACCTGCCACTGGTGAAGGCCAAGCCCATCAAAAATGGTGGTAATGCCTCTATGATAACACATTTAAGAAGGGAAGGAAATTATTGTGCAGAAATACTTGTGGCCAGAAAAGTGAGAATATGTGAGAGAAACAACTGCACAGACACCAAGGTCAGTGCAGAAGGAGGGGCAGGAGATGCTCCAGGAACCAAAGATGAGATTCCCCTGCAGCCTGTGGTGCAGATCATGCCCCTGCAGCTGCCCCCCTGCAGCCCATGCAGGTCAGTGGGGGTGCAGAGAATCTCCTGCAGCCCTGGAAACCCCAGTGCTGGAGCAGGTGGATGCCCAGGGGAGGCTGTGACCTTCTGGAAAGCCCAGGCTGAGGCAGGCTCCTGGCAGAACTCATGGAGCCTGTGCTAGAGCAGGTTTGCTGGTTGAACCTGCGACCCTGTGGCAGATCCAGGTTGGACATTGTTCTTGAATAACTGCAACTCCTGGAAAGGGACTCAAATTGGACCAATTTGTGAAGAACTGTGGTCTGTGGGAAGGACTCATGTTGAAGAAGTTTGTGGAGGACTATCTCCTGTGAGACCTCACACTGGAGCAGGGGAAGGCTTCTTTCCCCTGAGAAGGACAGCGGCAGAATCCACATGATGAACTGACCATAACCCCCATTCCTGTCTCCCTGCATCTCTGAGGGAAAGGAGGTAGAAAATTGAGAATAAAGTTAAGCATGGAAAAGAGGGAAGGTTGGGGGAAGGGTGTTTTTTAGATTTGTTTTACTTCTCATTATCCTACTTTGATTTTTGATTTTTCTTTGTAATAAATTAACTAATCTTATCATGTTGAATCTGTTTTTCTTGTGATGGTAATCAGTGAGTGATCTCTTCCCATCCTTATCTCAACTCATGAGTTTTCATCATGTTTTCTCTCCACTGTCATATTGAAGAGGGGAGTGAAAGAGTGGCTTTGGTGGGCACCTGGCATCCAGCAGGGTCAAACCACTACAAAGGACCTCTTCCAAACTGTAATTCCTACCATAATATTGTAGATTTCCAACAGTTAACAAGAGCTGGTGAATTCTGCAAACCCCTGTAGGGCAGGAAAGCAAGACCTTACTTCAGAAAGAAAGGCTATGTAGAATGAACATGCATAGAAATGAATGTCACATTTCAAAGGGAGATCTACACTCAATAACAGATGTATTTCAGCCTTTCCCAGCCTACTCCTCACTGGTTCATCTGTAAAGCAGCCTTCTAACAACTCCTCAGAAAACAGTAGTTTCAATCCAGAAAATGCTGATGCTGAACCACTTTCACAGATCTTTCTGAACACTAATGGGAGACCATCATCCTTGTTCTTACAGGAGCCACTAGGTAACTTACAGGACATAATTTTCTCAAGAGATTCACCAACTTCTACCCATAAAGTACATAAGCCTGACTTTGGAGAATTGCCACTATGGCCTTGATAATTGGTTCGATCCAATCCATACAGAGTCAGTCTGTGAGTACCAGAAAAATAAACCCAAGCAGTGCAGCTGTGCAACTCTGGGATCTGGGATAAATGGACAATGACACGGGAGGAGGAAGAGTAGCTAGAATAAGCATAAGGATTTATGTCTAGATATACATAACAGTAGGAGTTGCTGCCTACAAATGACTTTGGGTGTGATGAACTCACTGCCTGAATCTTGGAGTACGACTATCTCCTGCCACCACAGATATGCAGGGAATGGGAAAAGGAAAGGTGTTGAAAGGTTTTCTGCAGACAACCTCTCCTGCTCAGATACCTGTCCCTTCAGCTCTCTTCTGGGACAGATGATACTCTAGACTCCTTCTTTTCAAAATCTGCCAGATACTGTCCAAAAGACATTTATTTTACCACCCCATGCATCAGCTGGGAAAAGGCAGACAAGGAAGGAAAATTGGGAACAGAAGAGGGCACTTTTCCCTGTCTGATCAACTGATGGAAAATAGAAGGCCACAGATGTGAGTCACCATGTGTGCCAGCCAGGTAAAGATGGATGCCTCTTCTATCAGTAGATGGTGAAGGAAACACAGTGATACAGGAAGAAACAGATTTCCTGGTGGTGTGAAGAGGATGCAAGGATAATCCTGCACTTACAGAGCAGTACTCAAAGCACGCAACATTTCTTGCAAAAGTTTGCTAGTACTTTTTCTGTCCTGCCCAATCCATTCCCAGCCTCAACCTTCATACCCTTGTGAACACAGAGACACTTACTAATGAAAATGGAGTGTTATTTATTCTTTATTTGGGCTGCCATCAAGGGAGAGGCTCTGTCAGTACACACACCAGCACTCAGCTGCCCCACAGAGACATCTGAAGAGCAACTAGAAGATGTACAAACAAATGCTTTGGTGTGAGGCCATGCCCGTAAGACAACAGCCATCAGCTAGGGAGCCCGTGGACTGGCATGGTCCTGAGGGGAGCTGAGTTGCTGCTGAGCTCTCAGCTGCCATCCTCCACCACAGCCTGGCAAAAGCAACCTGGCCACCACTCCTTGAGACTGGTCAGGCAGTTTTAAAAATACACTCTTTGATCCTTATGCACGGATTTACTTATTCATGTATTCTCAACAGAAGCACCAACGGCCATAATTGGATCCATTACTGGGTTATTAGAGCTCTCAGTCACTGCCTCTGCAGCTTTGCATGGTGCTGGGGGAATGCACAGGAAGAACAAACAGGGCAGAGGCACAGCCGGTGGCAGGGGCTTTAAAAATCCATGAAGCTGTTGCTGTGGCAACTAAAACAAAATTTCTGGCAGGAGCTCCCATATGTGGAGAACTGTAAACTTCTCCATTTGTGGAAAACATTGGTCATGTGTCTGAAAGGGAGGTGGAGGAAACACAGAAAGAATGGCTCTTTTCAGACACTGTTACAGCAAGAGCCAAAACTGGTCTGCTTACAAATTTATTCTTATGGCAAACCCTGACAACGGTTGGATTCTATATACCAGAGCTTCCCAGGAGCCAGTGCACTGAGACAGAGCTGGCATGTTTGGAGGAGCATTTCTAGGTATTCAGTCCAGATGTTCTTGAATGCCAGGAAAGCCACTGAACTGCAGCACAGACACAGCACTGCAGTCCACTCACTTCTACCTTCACCTGCCTCCTCTGCCTCGCAACTTGTCCAGGGTTTCCATGGAAAATTGAAGCTTGTCTGGGCATTAGCTTTCACTAAGATGATAGACTCTGGAACACCAAAGTTTCCATCCGTAAACAGTGGGAAATGAAAAAGCAGTTGTTTGGTCTGGAAAAATGAAAATCTGTCTAGAAAGGCTGTTCCTGGTCTCAGAAAACACCACAAGTTTTCAAGAGTGGTCAGCAGGGCAGTAATCATCTGGATGAAATGTCACGTAACCCAGCTTTGCAAATTGCCCACTACTTTAACATCACAACAGGGGTTGGAAACTTTTAGGCATCTCAAGTCCACATTTAATTATAATGTAAGACCTGTATAAGCAGAATCAGTGTTGATTTAATGTTGATTGATTTACGCTAAACAAGCTGTGCTGTGCCACCTGTTTAATTTTTTGGGAGATTTCCCAGATCATGTCTGAGCCTGCTTAGCTAACACAGACCAACAGCCCCACACCCAACCTTTCCTGTTCAAGGATCGTGGTTCATCAGTTTGTTACTGATGAAGTAACTCACTCAGTTTGGAAATTCAGAACAGCACAGATTCCTGATGTGTAACTCTGAATTCTCTCAAGTTTAGTGTATAGGTTGGAGCTACCTAATGGGCACTTTGCAAAAAGATTCAAGAGTAACGGTAGATGCTGCCAGCAGAAAATTTGCCTACTGAGAGATATTGTATAGGCAAAATGACTGATGACAATATCCAGTTTTTCTCTGGAGTCAGCAACTTAAGTACAAAGACTTTATTGCAAGTTAGATTCCCTTGTGGGATTGATTTCCACTGTGAAAGGAGGTGCAGAAGGAACAGGAGGACAACGATATGAGGACTGGTGTTGGGTCAGCACAGGCGAGTGGCATCCAAGCAGTCCCATTATAATGCTACCAGTCTCCTCTCCTCTGTCCCCTGGTGACATAGAGGCTCACAGCTTTCTGACCCTGCCTCTCATGGCTCACATGACTTCACTGCATTAATGATCTCAGTGAGATTTTTTTAAGCTGATTAACAGAAACCTGGAAAAAATATCACCTAGGAGCTATGAAATTGCACCATTGCCAAAGGGGAGCTTAACACAGGGCAGAAAAGAGGCACTGGCTAAAGGCACAGGAGATTTTTTAACAGACACCCTGGGTCTGGTCTGTACAGAATTAAGGATTGTGGTGAGTCTCTGAGGTCAAGGTAAGAAATGAATACTCACAAAGCTCAGTGAAGCTTATGCTTACAATACAGCACTAATTATCCTGTTAATCAAAGAAAAAATCCTTCGGTTTTGCAAATCCAGCCAACAAAAGACTGCAGATCCACAGCTCAGACATTTAACCCCTAACTACACTACATGCTAGAAAGCAAATGGCTAGGAAAGTTTGAAAGGCTTTGAAATTTTACTCCACTCTACCTCCTTAAAACCTTCTGCCTTCATTTCTGTCTTACACTACTTGGATAAGAAATTGTTAACAAGGAGGTTTAGGGAAAAAAGATGCTACCTGTCTGTAGCTTTTAAAAATCTTAAATCTGAAGTATATGAATGTTATTTGTCTAGACAAAAATCTTTCGTTGGCATAAACATCCCCCTCAATCCATATGTCGGTCATGCACTGAAGTGTATGTCATATATCAAAATCTTACGTATTTTATTTTGGTCAATTTGGTTCATTGTGGTTACTTCAAGTGAACAACAGAATTTTCCTCACTGCAGACTACTTCTTTTAAAGTAGCTTTCTACTTTGATACACACAGACTTTTGTTTAAATTGTACAGTAGGGAAGGAAAAAAAATCAGTCTATCAAACAAGAGAAAGGTAGACCACACACAGATCACTTCTCAATTTTCAGAGTCACTGATGCGCTGAGGATATATGTTGCTTGAGAACAGGCTTGTCACTGGCTTTGAGTGGTGAGAGAGCAGCAGCAGTTAAGATTGGCTGGGAAATTTTCACTGTGCACAAATGACAATTTGAGTCTTGATATTATAGCTGTTAACACCTGAATCTAAGCATTTCCCAACTTAGAAGCAGTCCGAGGCCTTGAAAAAAGAGACTGCTCTCATAAATTAGGATCCTATCATAGCTAATTAGGTAAGTACAAGTTTTACTTTAAATTCATAATTTTGAGGGCTGACCCTTGTTTGTTTAGAACTTCTTTTTAATTATGAAAAATTAAATGGTAGAAATTATAGTGAAACATTCATACAAATTATGTCTCTGACTCTGGAAATATCAAATATGAAGAGTGCTTTTTTCAGGCTGATCTTTCTATATGCAAATATAAAATCACAGGATAATAATTTTCAGTCTGCCAGGTATGGTAGTGGAGGTGCCACAGCTAAGCGCATTTTTTTCTTATTATAAAAGTAACCAAATTCCATTTTAGAAACAGTTAGGTTATTTGCCTTAGTATTTGTACTTAGAGATCTAAAGATCATATTGGTTTTTTGCTTAGAAACTTAATTTGCAGCCTCAATTTATTCATGGGCCATTTATACCCATTTCCTCTTGTGGCAATGTTGTCTTTCAGTTTAAATTGCTGTTCTCTCTCCCTGGTGTTTACTCCTCTGAAGTATTTGTAGAGAGCATTCATATCTCCTCTCAGCCTCTGTTTTGCTGGATGAAACAAGCCAAACACTTCTCATGTATACAATGGATTCTCCATTGTCCCACTCATCCCAGAAGCCTTTCCCTCTATCTCTGTGGCAGTCTAATGTTGATTTCCTTGCACCTGGTGTTTGGTAGTGTGCAGAGAACTGACAAAGCCATGATACTGCCTTCTCCCTCAAGGGACAGCTTGCCTTATACAATCTAGAATTACATTTGGTTTTCAGTATGCTGATAGGGTATAGGAACTTCTGTCATTAACTAACATCCTCTAACCTCTAACCCTTCTCTTCCCTCAATCTCCTAATGAGCTCTCAGTTTATATCACACTTCTTGTTACCAGTAAGGACTGGTAATAGTATTTTTATTTTTTTCCTGGTACAGTTAACCAGGAAATGTTATTTTATATCTATATATATCTATATATATACACACACACATATAAAAATGTTATAACATGTATTACATATATATAAAAGCCATACATTACATATACATATAACACACATATATATATGTTATTATATATATATAATAGAAATGTCATGTTTCTATTGTATTTGCCATTAGTCATCAGTTTTTGATGTATGACATCCAAGCATTACTCTCAGTAATGGCAATATTCTAATTGCTTTGTATCATGCTTTTCCATATATCTATATCCAATGAAAAATCTGTTATGGAATCTAGAAATGGTGCAAGTCATCCCAGGCAAGAACCTGCTCCAGACTAGGAAGAGGACTGGTTTTCCTCCAGACCCAGCCTCCACCAATTGAGAAAACCACCATTTCATCAGCATGTGACCTCCTCCTGATATGGGCACAAGTTGCATTTTGCTACTCCCCGTGACTCCAAACCCTCTCACAAACATATTGAATCCTTGCTGTGCAACTGGAGACCTTGGGAAGAAGCCCAGGTGATGTTTTGCATCAATCTGGTTGCAAAGACAGAAGAGGGAACTGTTCTGTCCAGTGTTTTCTGAGTACCAGCCTACCTTCCTGTTCCAGCTCCATGGGCAGAGAGAACCACTCAAAGATAAAGCATGGCTTTCTTGGTCCTCAAAGCTCTTGCCGCTTTTCATTTTGTAAAACTGTTGAGCTCCAGGCTTTTCACAATTTCCTCCTTAAAATATCTGTTTGCTTTTGGATGGTGGGAAGAGAAGCTGTTTTCTGCAGCTACCATATCCAAGGCGTCTGCAGCCCTTGTGCTACAAAATTACTTTCCTCCCCTAATTACTTCTCATTTCTCCACTTCTACTTTACTTGTTTTGTTGAGTGGAAGTTCTTGAGGGGAGCACGGCATTGTGACTACAGAACTCATCAGAAACTGCAGGATGCAACTCTAAAATACAGCAACAGTAGTCATACTTCTCTCAGATCACTCACAGCCTTGGTGCCATAACAAAAGGCATGTGGAAATGCTTATCAGTAACGTTGATTACAACCCAGATGCTTAGGCTGGCTAAGTATTCTCTAGTGCTCAAGAAAGCTGCATGAGAGTGATAGCCTTGCTCTAGAAGGACTCAAGTTGTTTTAGATGACTTTGGCCCAAAAGCAAATTGGTTGAATTAATACCCTATCCATATGGGCCTGTAAGCTGAAGAGCAGATGAAGCTCTTGTGAGAAAGGAAGAGAAAAGAGAAGCCTGGTCCTGAGACGGCTGTTTCCAAACCTGTTTACTTAACTATTAGCGAGGGTGGCTTCTCTTTAATTTATTTACATAGAACGTTTCTGTAACCATCTGCGCTTAAACTAAACGAAAAATTATCATCTTTCTCCTGCTGCTGTGGAGACTCCCTTGGATGTTCTTAGTAATATAAAAAAATCTATCATTTTAATGCAGACAGCTTGGCTAATAAAAATGATCTGTACCATTAGTAATTATGCCACAAACACAACGCAAACAAGCAGCCCTTCCCTGAAGAGGCCAAGCATAAAACACCTCTCTCACCACCAGGGGCCAGAGATGATGGTGCAGGTGCAATACTTGGCTTCTCAATTCTCTACCAACCAAAGAGCAGAGGACAGTTTATTGAAGTTACCATTACTGGCTTCTTTAACAAGCTTTAGGTGCTTCAGTAAAACCTGCCCAGGCCTCATTTTCCTAGGGAGATTTTCTGTTAATACAGAGCCATATTCCTGAAGAAGGATATCTTCATGTCCCAACTTCTACAGTCCTCACAGTGTCACAGTGTCAGAACCCTTTTATGGCTCTGATGTATCCACCCTTTCAGTGAGGCGAGCTGATGCAGCTGGTTGCAGCTAACATATGGGAAACTAAGGCATAAAGCAACTTATAGGACCAGCAAAGACAATGAAAGAAAGCACTTAAGCAAGAAAGTCAGTTCAAGCCGTGAAAACATTAATGAGCAATTGAAAACATCACACTAGGTAGGGCCTAGTGGCTCCACCACTGGCAGTTTAACTAACAAATGGAAGGACAGAACTACTGGCCTGTCTGTTGCCTGATCCCACTTCAGTGTGGCCAGTGTCAGAGTAGCAAGTGTGATACCTAGATGACGTTTCTCATCAACTGCTGCTTGCTTCTACAAATGGCAGCAAATCACTTAACCTCCACAAATCCATTTTCTCCCCAAAAAGAAGAATTAGATTGTTTAGAGATCCGGGGATGAATGAAAGAAAAACAAACCAAAGCAACAGAGGATGAAATGCTGTTTTCTTTAAACAAGCAAACACTAAGGGAAAAGGGTGAGATTGCACCTCAAATTATATCAATAAAATATGAACATACCTTTTTACTAAATAATTCAATTGATAAAGAAATGTGTTTAAGAAATACAATCAATGTCTTAGGGATTGCAGACACTTCTTCAGAGAGATGAACATTCTAAGAAATAAAATGTGAACATATTGGAAGGCCAGTACATGCCCTGAATTCTTGTAGTCCAGAGGTCTGGCAACTCCCATGTGCTGCATGAAGAAATGGGAGTGGCACTGGCGGCTGGGCAGGGGGCCACTGAAGGGTCACTCATGGGAGCAAGCTCAAAGAAGCAAAAGATTTAATCATAACTGTCTGTTGATCCTAATTTCCTTTGCTTCTGTGTCTCAGTCCATAAAAAACAATGAGGCTGAGGGAAGGTCTGCCATGGGATTCTGGGATGGGACATATCTGCATTTAATTTCAAAAGCTAAAGATGCACAAAGGAGGGTACTCCTTTGTTAGGCAGGCAAGAAAAGCGAGCTTCAATGGATGATACCAGGCAGGCATTAATTGAGTCCTCTGTGAAAGTACTGCAGAAAAGCATTAAAGCTGGTGCATCACAGGACAGATCATGCAAAAACATAACCAGCAATTTCCTGAGCTACAGAGGGAGACAGAGCCGTGGCTGTGAGCCAGTCCAAGAAACGCAGGAAAATACAGGAGCTTTACCCACCAATGTTTTATACTGAGATTAGAGATGCAGAGATCATTGACATGGCTGGTATCTCACCCATGAAGGGGATTATAAAGAATAAGCCAAGCTACTTTTAAAAACAATGCTTTGGATAGCTGAAGAGCAGATCTTGGCTTGGTTAGCACTGCTACAGAAGATTGACAACTGGTGCATAGGGATCAAGCTACTTTAGTTGCACTACACAGAGGCTGCAAAGCTGCAGAGCTAAAATGGATTCAGGGAAGCTATCAAATTCCCGAGCCCCATCCCCAAATCTGTCAGGGCTTGTGAGTGACGAGCTGCAAGCAGAAGCAAGGTGAAAGGGAGGCTGTTGTACTACACCAGATAGCAGTTGCTCAACCCCCACCTCATCATCATTTTTGCCTCGTATTGTTTCAAGGCCTATTAATATTCATAAGAGCCATTTTATTGTGTTTGCNTTGCACTTTTCTATCATGCACACAGGCCTGATCCCTTCTTGCCTGAATAGGATGCAGACCTCATGAAATCAGATCTTATTAGCCAAACTCTATCAGATGCCCTCAGCAACACAGTACCTCAGTCCCCACTCCTGCTAAAGTGAAAGGGAAGCCTTTCACAGTGTTGACATGTGTAGAACTTTTAATCTAATACGACATTTCAATCTTAAGAGCAGAAATGGAGTAAAACACAGTGCAGGAAAAGCCACTGAATGCTGCTGAGTCAAGCCCCACAGCATCGCAGCCAAGAGATGCAGAAGTCTTTAGAAAAAAACTTTCTAATTCTGGCTTGCAATAAACTTGATCAAACAAGGTGCTGGTTCATTAACATCTTTATCTCACTGACAGAAGACTGCTGACTTTCCTCCAAACTGTCTTAGACCACAAATCTCTTGCCTTTCTCCCACATGACAGTGATTCCATCCTGGTGTACCACCTCACCTCTGGGGGCTTTGCACTGAGAAAACTGCAAGGAATGAGCAAGAAAAGGCAGTGCTGAGAAGTAGTGATCTTACCCACCATTGCTGCTCCCTGCCCCTCCTAAGCTATAAACCTACCGACTTGATCAACATGCATACATTTTCAACTCCTGGTCTTTCAGAGCTGAGATAGGAGGAGGAGATTGGAGACTGCAGTGCAGCACCAATGAGGATGCTCTGTATTTCTAGGACATGTGCCTTGAATCCTGCCTTATGTCTGCTCCACACCAGTGACGACAATGCCATAGATTGATTTTTCCAGATCCCAGGTGAAGTCTGTGCCTCTGGCAGGAAGAAAAATCATTTCTGGAGATGGAAAGTGAACAGATTTTGTAAGTCAGTAGGTGAAAACAAATACAAAATGTAGAGTGCCACATCACCACTCATTCATTTTCCTAAGCAGAACAGTACATTAACACAATCATTTCAAAAGAATTTCCAGCTGCAATAGCTAACAAGGACCTCTACAGGAGGCTCTTACTCACTGTACAAGAGCTGCTTAGATCTTGACCCTGAACTGCCCAAATCCTTTCTGCTTAATTCATGACCTTCACATTGGATCAACAATAACTGATAGCAATTTGATGGAAAATTGCTGGCCTAATACTCTGGACACTTTGCCAATCAGATTTGATACAGAATGGTTCTGTGGTGCATATCTCCCACTCTCAATACAAGGGAGCACAAGCTCTTGACAAAGATTACATCTTATTCAATAGATGGTTAAGAAAATGAGACTAAGTCATATGGATCCAAATTGCTGACAGCGGGGCTGGGATTCAGTCATAGACTTTCTTGCTGTGGAGGGATAAAAAGCTCTCTCAAATAACCCACATTAGCAAAAGGTCCCAAGTGCAAGAACTCAGGAGTATCTTATCTTCAGTAATTTCTAGTTACAGGCTTTAAAATATTTTAAAAATCTGTTATGTGAACATCAAAGGAAGGGAGAAATCTGTAGCTATTATTATCTATTCAAACTTACAGCAAGGAAATTCAGCCATACTGTACGACCATTATCTCTAACTACAAGAATTCTTCTGAGTGAGAGGATTAATGGGAATTTGTCCTGTGACTAAAGGACATCTGTGAAGTTTCAAAAACATACTTAGATATTTAGATTTTCAAATTATTGTAAAAGGTATGTGCTGTAATTTACAGCCAGTTGTAACTGCAGAAGTTAGCTGGACAAGGGTAGATTATTGTACTAACTACAAGCTTTGTACAAGGGTACCACCCCAATTCAGCATCCCAATATATAAGGTTGGGAGGGACAGGGAATTCTGATACATAAGACAGTTCTAGGAACACTGTTCATCTCAGCTTAATTGCCATTTTCTCTGAATCAAGACATCTCTGATTAATTTACAGACCTCACTAAAGGTTTCTCTAAAACATGGGAATAGGTTCTTCATAGGAATAGGTTAGTGGAGCAGAATTACAGGGTACTGCAGCAGCTGCTACCTCAAGGTTGTACGTGCAGCACACTGAAATCATCCCAGCAGAGTATGATAAAGAATGCCCTCTGGATCCCAGATATCTTAAACAAATGCAAGCTTTTCTAAGCCTTTCAATCAGTGTCATAGACACACAAAACCACCCCTCTATACCATGTGGCTGTCCTTACTTGTGTAGTGCCTGGAGAAAAAGATGTGTTGTGCTTTCCTTGTTGCGTTCAACTAAAACTTCAAGAAACCTGTTCCCCAAGCTGTGCCAACATAATTTAGGTTGTTGCTGTGCAAACAAGGAGGTAAACAACAACAACCACAAAAAATTGTGTTAATTTCAAGCTCCATTAGAAATGCAGGGTTTGGCAGCCAAGAAAAATCAATGTTTGTCCACTGAAAAAAAAAAAAATAAACCACCAGCATAGATAGGGACAAAGGGCTGCTTGTAAGAGCTTGTAAAAATCTTGGTATGCAATATCCTCTGAGCTGGGGGAAAATTTATTTTCTTACCACAGAGACTATTTGATTCTGACACAGGGAGTATTTTCATGTGAATGATCCAGTTCCAGATACTGTCTGGCAATGTTTTCCTTCTTTATACATCTGATCATCCTCCCTGGCCTCATTTAGGGAAGCAGCATTTTAATTTCTGAGAAATAGCAGGTCCCTATTAGACCCACAGTTTGTTCATCTTTAGGAAAAATCACAGCCATTTGCTGCTATGACTATGTTAATTTGTTTAAACACAGCAAAACTCTAAAGCTCTGGGCCCTCCCAAAGCACCAGTGTGCATCAGGCTAAACTGCAGTCTACCTCATGTACGACTTCACCAAACATCAGGGCTGCTGCCTGATGGGAAAATCCCAAGACTTACACTCCCTAGCAGCCTACTTGTGTGCTTGGGGCCAGACCCTGCCCTTGGCTCTGCAAACCCAGGAAACCCTTCTCCCTTTTGATGGTCTCTGCATTACCAGGAGCCCGCCCCTATAGCAGAACTCAGTTCTACCGAGTTGCTTGGAGCATGGTGACAGATTGACCCCCTGCAGCTGCCATCTTGAGCACTTATTTTTCCTTACAGAAGTGCTAAAATAACCACCTGGGGAAAAAGACAAAAAAGAAAAAGAAAAGAAAGAAAACAAACAAACAAAAAAGGCAAGCCAGAAAGCCCAAACTACTCTGTTTAAAATAAAACAGATTTTCTACCCTTTGCTGGACATTATTAGTTCCCTGCTGGCACAGTCCAGCATGGACAAAGTGACAACTATGTATTACATAAGGAGGCTGCAGCTAGAGAAAGTATATGATATCAACTATGATGTCCTGTCACTGGCTGGGAGTTAAACACTCCTTTCCTGGTATTCCTACAGGAGTGTGAAGACTAAAGTTCATCCAGAGATGAAATCCAGCTGTTCTGCTCAGCAGTCCAAAACCAAAGAGAGACCTCACTGCCAAAACCAAGAAATAATTCCCCTTTGTTCTCAACAGATTGTCTGTCTTCACTGTCCAGCATGAAAAATATCCCAGAGAAGATTCATTTAGCAGAGATGACACATTAATACCCATACCAGGGAGGGCTAATACCGTCCTCTAGCAAGTGTACCTTAATTTTCTATGAGAAGTATCACATTGTGTGTCAAGGATCTCAAAGTAAAGTGGAACTTGTGGAAATCAGAAAGCCAAGATCAAAATGAAATGCACCAAGCACTTTGAGTTAAAGCTCTAAGTATTGGAGTGTTTTGCACCTTATATCTCAGTCATGAGGAGGAATCCTGCTACTGCTGAAAAGACCAACACCTGACAGTGAAATCCATAAGCCAAATCAGAATGGTTAATTTCCAGATTTAATGTACAGCACTGGCATGTGTAAGCTTCCCCCTCCACTTCAACAATTAACTAGTTGCTTTGAAGCTTGACTTCCTGCACATTTTTAAATGAGCTATAGCAAAAGTGTAGATGGTCAGTCTCCAATGTAGACAAATCCTACCGGGATATCAAGGAGAAAGCATATGCTAACACATGCCAGGGATCCACTGAAGTCTCAGATTGTAGCAATAAGTAAACAGACAGCTTTGCAACTCTTACCAGCAGATAAGAACGAGGTATGCTTCAACAGCAATACAGCATCTGTTATGCACTATCAACTAAAGAAAATACTAGGCAGTTCTGGTGAGGGAGGGTAAGGTCAGGAGCTGAAGAGACTCAACAGCTCTTGCTTCATAGAATAAGAACAAGCATGTGTCAATTCATTCACGGATTCAGACACCAATTTCGGCTAACTCTGCCTTTAATTTATAACTTTCTGCATTTTGACGGCCCTCTGGGACTGTTAATTTATTTGGTGTCTGTAGAGTATGTATCAAAGGATGGAAAAAACCCAGCCCAAATACATTATCCAGGCAGCAAAGCAGAGAGAAGGCCTTTTTTTTTCCCCAAGGTAGTAAGGCCTTTTTTTTCCCCAACTAAAGGACTTACTTTCTTTAACCTAAAATACTCAGATGTAAGGTTCAAAGGTGATTTTTCATTATAAACTCTATTTTCAACCCAACAATTCCTCAAAAGATTAACCTCTCATATTCAAATTTCACAGTCCTGCAACCTCTTCAAAGACACTTGTTTCTTGGGACACTTGATCAAATTGCTTCTGACCTTTTCCAGTATGCCGAGAAGCAGTGAAGAAAGCAAGAGGGAGAAGGATGGTAGGGGAGGGATATGGAGAACAGGAAAAATTCTCATAGAAGAAGAATTCTTGTTAGCCTATTCTTGAACAGCTCCACAATCAAAAGGTTTTGAAGTAGAAATTGGCATGGAAATATTTCTGCCTGAAGGATTTCAAAGAATAATCCTGGAAGGGTTGTTTGGGCATGGCCAGACTCCAGTGGGAATTAGTTTTCATTTGACCCAATTATACATGTTTAAAAAGCACATGCTGAGTATGCCTGTGGGGTTTTCTGTTAAGCTCATTAAAGAGTTGATTTTGTCCTGCACTAAGTGCTCTACCTCAATCCTGAAAAATGCTGCCTAAAACCATGAGACTCATAAAAGTCCATAGGACACTGCATATTCCTTAAAATTAAGCAGGTGCCTTTGTGCTTTGCTGGATTAGACTTGACCTGTGGTTTTCCATGAATTCAACCTTTGGTCCCACAACGGCTTTCTAAAAGAGACTGATCTCTCTGAAACTTTGCAAACGCGGCATTTTGCAAATGTTTGCAAATATTAAGTTATCATAACAAACTTTGCAGACACATTCAGAATAATCCAGAGCTGGTCCCAAGCTATATACTATATACTAATAATCATTAGGATGATAATAGTAACAATAATAATACCAATAATAATGTTGAAACAGACATACTATGAAAAAAAAATTAACTGAAAGACCTGCTTCAACTCAAGGTCAGTATAAAATCCTTCAGCACAGCGAAGACAGAACCAGAAACCATTGCCTTGCTCAACAAGAAACACTCTAGTTTATCCAGAAAACAACATGCCCTTTATAGTGCTTTTTAGTACAAAAAAAAATTATGAAAATGAATGGTTGGATTCACAAAACTGGCAGTGCATTAAGTTTTACGTAACAGCTCAGAGGTAAGAGCATTCACCAAGTATAGAAGAAAACTACGGTTAATGGCCCTAAAGAGTCAAATTTTTATCTCCAAACTGCTTGTGGAGTACTATATACTTAGGTTACCCTCATTCTTGGAATGGACTTTTAGCATTTTTTTTCTGTGCAAAAATAATTAAACATGCAATGGGGCAAGAAGCAGAATTAAAGCCAACTCTCTCTGTCAACTCAGCATTCTCACCATCAGTACCTTCACAAGCCTACAAGAAGGAAGACTAAGGGCATCAGCCTCAAAACAGTCTCTAGCTTGTTAGGAAAGGAGTTTTCTTAAAGAATGGAAAGCCCTCTGACCTGAAAGGATGGGCTTGCATCTGCCTCTCCCATTTTTTCCATGAGCACTTAAGCTAGAAGTCTTCCACAGACAGGATAGGATCTGGATAGTAATTTCTTGTAATACCTCCTCACCTCCCCCTTGCTGTGTTCTCATTGAACATTACTAGAAAATAGAGGTTTACATGAGAAAATGGTTAAGTAATTACCTCTCATCCCTTTCCCCAAACATACTTTTATTATAAAAAATGGTGCCAAGCTCAACTAGATATGAAAAATAATTGCAGTTTAAAGAACATAATTTAAATTTTAGTACAAGCAGACTGACCTTAACAGACCAGAGATGGACTTCATTTCCCCAGGGGAAGAAGGAAGTTGAATGACATGTAGGGTTAATGCAAGACTGCAGATAACTTAGATCCTTATTTATTTACCTTATTCCCTAAATTACAGCTAAGGAGTATTGCATTCACTATATGTGTGAATAGTCAAACCAGGTACATCATTAGCTGCCTCAGCTTCAGGAAAGAACATATCTAATAAGGTTACTTGCAAAATTATTAGTGCAAATGATTTACTAAGAATGTCTGTAAAAGGTCCAATTCAGACACTCCATGACAATGAAAACAGAGAAATATAGCACAAGAAAATTACAATCCTACAAATGTTTCTAAACTTGCATACAAATTACCATATTCCATTATAATGTATTATTTGAGAACTATTGTCATAGTATTATTGAATTATTATATTGTAATGCAAATGCAGCAAAAAGCAGAGACAGGATTTCTCTGCAAAAACTGATGATATGTAATTTCAGAATTTTGCATACTTTCTCTTGCCTCCTTAGTGTTCTCCTATTTTCTCTTTGACACTCTGCAGTCCTGTACTCTCTATTGATCCATGGTAGGGCACAGACTATGAAGTTCAAGCTCAATATAAACTGCTCACACTGGAACTCCACAACTCTTGGAAAGCACAATAAATACAGAAATTGCTACTGGACCCCAGACTGCTGCAATAGTAAGAGTTTACAAGCCATCTGCTGAGATCGTTTGCAATGTATTTTCACATTTTCATCTGGAGGTGAGGGAGGCAGGGGGAGAAAGCCATGGCTGCTTGAATGAAACACTAGTGGCCACACAAACTACTCCTCTGCTGGCAACAGCTGCCACTAAAGGAGAGCCTGGAAGAAGAACAGACCCATTGGGTAAATCAACTTGCTGAAAGTATCAAAAGGTCCAAATCTTCTGTGAACCATGAAACAGACAAACAAATGTTTGATAGAAATATAATTTGAGAAAATAAAAACCCTGCTCAACTTAGCAATGAAATATACTGGTTATTTGACCTGTTGGAGGAATAAATCTGCAGCATGCACCAATGATATCCAGACTATGATGTGAAAAATCTCCCAAAATGTTTTCTGAGGAAGCAACATAACCTTTAACATGAGAAAATTTACCGTATGTTGGGACATTGAATTTCAAGGGTCATTGCTGTTGTAGTTTAATTGCTCACCCTGTAAGTACTGCCCAGACATTGTGTTACACTGATGTACTGTTCTGCTCCATGAACTGAGGTCCTGCCAAGCTTCGAGCAATCTTTTAGAAGTCAGCCATTAGATTTCTTCCTCAGGACACCTTTGAAAGGAATGATGTAAGACCAAACAAAAATTGGGCATTAAGGAGTAGGAGCACTCTGGAAAATGCACTACAACATGAATCCACTCACAGAGAATTTTAGAGAGACTTTTGTGAAAAATGGGATTTTGTCTGGTTATTTTCTTTTAAAGGCGTAGAAGAAAGTGCAAGAAACAATAAATGTGAAAGAAAAATGAAGGTTCTTTAATGACATTTGGAAATCAGTGGACAGCAAACAAGCATTCTACCTCTCACATCAGTTACATGGATCATCAAGGTCTGCACAGTCCTGCCATTGTAATCTAGTTGTGTGAGCTCAGGGAAGCGATGGAGACCTGGTAAGCAAGAGCTAGATAAACAAACAAACCCACATACTGAAGCCTTGCAAATGCCATCACTATCTTCAGCATTTCCCTAGTGGTCACTCTGAAGATTTTCTCTCTCTTTGCTCTATCTCCTTCTTCATTTCACCTGTTCCCATTCCATGAAGACTTGCTTCCATGGGTACCATGGAATCCTGCCCAATACATCACCCAAAGGCAGGCAAACAAGGAGCCCACCAGCCAGTGCAACCACGCAATGCATCACCTTGCACAGCATCTGTCTTCCTCTGGACTTCTGTAAACTTCCTGGAGAAGAGATCTTCATTTATATGTCATGTCCAATACTGAAAGAGAGAATGAGAAGATCTGAAGAGGTGACTTCCATCTAGCTTCCTGACAGTCACAGAAATAATGAACAGTAGTAAAGCTGATTCATGGGAGTAGATGCAGAGCAGAGCCTCATACAATTATTGTGCAAGCCTAGGTCTGAAGACAAGAGTGCAGAACGGTGTCTGCAAAGCACAGGAGGATCCCTGAGATGAAACCTGTTCACTGTTTTGAAACATGTCCACAAAGGTATTATTTTGCTCTTAGAAGTTACAAAGGAGAAGGAACAAGGAAGAAACAGAAACCAGATAAAGAAAATTCCTCATAGATGTTTCCTCAGGATTTTTGTAGCTGCTGTCTGGTTTGAAATGAAGGGTTTAATTCCGTAAGTTCACAAGTACAACACATTTTATAAGTAGGAACAGGAAGGGGAGGTAGTTTGGCATCAGGGTAAGAATTTAGGCAAGTATGCTGTTAGTCTGTGATCCAGACACAGAATTAACATCTCATGAATGAATCATGCCATACAGACTGACAATCTGACAAAGCTGACCTGAGCTACACCAAGAAATCAAGTCTCTAGAACTACCTAGTCCTTTGTCTTAATCTGTGCCTGTGTCTGGCACCTGTTCATCCCTGATGCAGTTTGTTTATACAGTTATGGTCTTCAGGCCCACACTGGTGAAGCACAGGTGACAGTCATTTTGAAAAATGAAAAATCCTGCAGCATGGGCTGTCTGAACACATTTGGTTGGTGTCTGTGTCGGGGACGGTTGTGCTCTGATAGCAAAGATCTAAAAAGACACTGGAGAGCAAAGTATCTGTATAAGAGACAGAGCCACACAGATGAGCAAAGTCCTTACATGACTATATGTCCCTGAATTAAGCCTAGCTTGAAAAGAGGAGTAGTGTACTAGGGATTAGATTCACTAGAAATAAGAACCATTACAGTTTGTGCATTAGAGGGATCAGGAAGCAGCTGTGACCAGCACTTGGTGCATATCAATTCTGCATTTCCATGCCCGTGGCACCAGAGGAAAAAACAACATTATAGCTACAACTGAATCATACTCTTTTGGTGATTCACTCACAACAACCCTAGGGCACAATAAAAAATTGTGGCTTCCACGGTCTGCTGTCTCTCATAAGGGCTGAAATTTCAGACAGCCATGACTTGAGTTCAGATGCATTGCTAATGCATCACTTGTGCATTGTTGTCAGCATGGGGAGGGGAAGAAAGAAAAGAAAGAAAAGAAAGGGAAGAAAGAAAAAAGAAAAG
>VWYI01034202.1:3043-33767 GCA_013399455.1 Anthoscopus minutus
TGCGCTGGAAGCGTGTCTGTCTGCAGCCGCTGCCTGCGTTCATGACGCTGAATGTGGAGATGGAAGGCTGGGAGCGGGGCCGCAGGCCGGTTGCGGCCTGACTCCTGAGCAGGGACCCTTCAAGGAGTGTCTGCACTGACTTTTCACGCACAGTGCTGTGCAGCCATGAAGGAGTGTGGGCACACGGGGATTTCGGCTTTTACGCTGCATATTTGCTTCTTTGCTTGTGAGGTAACAGCAACAGTTTTTCTGCAAGTGTTTTTCTGCAGGCACGCTGGAATACAAGGTCATGTTATCTAGCTTTACAACCAAAGACAGTAGACGTGCTGTACTTAGGCAAGGGTGATACCGGGGTGGTTTCTGCTAGAAAACAAACTTTCTAACACAATTTGAAAGCAGGCTTTCTTTATTCTCAGTGTGCTGAACACACTCAGAGGATATCTCCCTAATCAGGTATGTCATGAAAATTTACAAGTTATCCATTCCATAATGATGATACGTATTCATTACAATGTAGTGCCTGGCTAATGCATCATCACCATTTTTCCTAGAACTAATTTGCATGCAAATTGCATGCAAAACGACTCTTTCTAGGAGTTGTTTTGTGGTCTTACAGGGTCGTCTAAGTGGTCTCTGGTGGTCATACTCGCTGAGAGCCCCCACTGTTACAGATGACTTCACCTTGAACTTCTCTCATGGAATATATATTCTTGATATATGGCTTTGCCACAAAAGACGCTATGTTCCTCATTATCTGCTTATCTACTGATTCCAGCTATATTTAACATCCTTTGTGTCTACTTTTACATTCTTGTATCTGTTCACCCTTTAAGCTCTATTTAGGGACTTGTAGGGAAATTGAAAATGTTTGTTGTCTGTCAAGTTTTCAAGTCTCCCCTTTTGTTGAGACTGTCTCTTTTAGGTGAGCCTTAATGCTTCATTTTCCAGCAGAAAATGTTACAACTATAACACTGAGTCATGATACAAGCGGGTACACACACTACAATGATTAGTGACTGCCATAAATGCATTTTGTAGCAGTCTCCAATTTAGTAGACATGAAGTAAGCCACCAATCCCACCAATTCCTCTTTGTGCCACTCTTCTACTGCTCTTTCTATTGAGATGATTTCTGACTATTGGACTTCAAACCCATCATTGATGTAAGTGCAACCAACACTCCTGTCCTATAATAAGATGTTCCTCCTTGACTAGCAAGCAGATAATCTCAAGCCATGCAGTTCTGTAGAGACACCATTCATGTTTGTTGGAGCTCAGAGGATGTGCTTTTCAATACTTAAATAGTATTGTATAATTTGCCACTTATAATAATCTGTTTAGCTTGTTTATATAAACTCACAGGACAAGGTTCTGCACAATGCATGAACCATAATCTTTTGCTTTCTGAAATCAAAGGGCTGTATTGCGGATCATCCTGCATTCCCTGGATGGAAAATGTTGTCTTGGCCCTAACTCTTATTGTGGATTTTGCTGAAGTACCCTAAGGGGAGGCATTAATATTGCTTGGAAACAGGAACCAAACCATCCTTTATGAAGCAATTTATAGGCATTGTTTCTGCATACCCAATAGGTCCTGCTCCCAGTACCAAACATCTGATTTCCTATTTTCCATTTTTGCGCTACTGATGGAGTTAGGGCTTCTATATCTGTTTCTTTTGTGTCCTCACTGCCATTAGGCCAGGGACAGTCAGAGAGACTAGATGTCATGCCTTGCATGGTGCAGCTGAGAAAGAGAGGACTGTGTGCCTGACAGTCACCTGGCATACAGGTCCCACCTAGGAAGCTTGAGCACTGTAGTACAGGTAGATTGAGTTGTTGTGAAATGCTTTATCAAAGTAGATCAGTGAAGACATGCTGGGTGTCATCTGTGCAGAACTTAACCCAGAATACTCTTACCACTCCACTCATGCAAATCAGAAAAAATCCTCCTGAAAGGAGAAGCTTCTGGTCTGGTGCTGTCTGTCTGGGACAAAACCTAGACTTGAAGATCTATTCAATTTGTGTATCTAAGTAGAAAAACATACAGATGGCATATTATAGCAAATAGTTTTAGTCACTCTGAACTGAGTTTTCATTTTAATATTGACGCTATAATATGAATAACTCAAGGAAAATAACAAACAGCCTTTTTATTGTTACAGAATTTCTCATGGCAGGTGACTAACCCAAAGAATTGCTTTACAGTGAAGACAGAAACAGAAGTCTACTGCAAACACTACCATGTATTTAAACAGTACATGCTTAGCTTTGCCACAATGGAAATCTTTTTGCTATAATAATTTTCACACTTCCTCTTACATAACCAGCAAACTGAATACCAAAGCTTGAGTGCCCAATTCTCTCCTGATTAACAGTGGTGGTAGGCAGTTACAAGTTCATTGACTTAAGTAGACGTAAATGAAAGAGCTGAATACATTTGAGGCAGTGCATCAAGTAGATTCATATATTTAAAAAGAGAAACATAATGTTTTTTATTAATGTTGCAAAGCATCTAGTGGAGAAATTTCCTCTCCTGAAGATATTGAATGCTCCTGTTGCAGCCTGTGAAGGAGATCCTCCTCTCTCTGTAGGATGCAGTGGCTCTTTCAGATTCTGGCTCTTAGGATGAAAATATTTCAAGAGAGTAGTGTATGACTAACCATAGGTTTGTCTAATGACACCAAAAACTGCAGCTTTTTGGAACAGGGGTATCACTGATAGCAGTCCAGGCTTTTTCTGTGTCGCAGTAAAGTCTAGGGCTGGCACCATTTGTGATTCACCCAGCAGTTTAGTGTTTAGTGAATTGTACATGGCAAAGGGTGTCAGTAAATAAAAGCATCAGTGAATCATAAAATTAATGCAATGAAAAGTAGTCTTGCTGGAAGTGTAAGCAACACGGTGTAACGTCCATGTTGGTGCTAGTCACTGAGGCTCTTTTTGTACTCACTGGAAAGGAAAAAAGAGTTTGGTTTGTCTCCTCCTAAAGTAGGCTTCCATCACAACGATGTGTCAAAGGCAGGACAGCAACAAACACACACCAAGGTCAAGCACTACAGCCAGCTTTATTGGCATTTCTCCTCCTTATACAGATCAGAAGGCACATGTGGCTGATCCTCGCTGGTTGTTAGTCACCACCCAACCCAGCCAAGCAATAGCAGCCCAAATCCCCAATGGCCTGGGCCTGCTCTCCAGTGGGCCTTACTGGTCCGGTTACATAAGCAGGATAATTATGTAATTAACCACATTTCAGTTATTAAGTTTGGATTATTTATAACCGTGAGGCCTCCAGGCCAGCTGTAGGCCACCACAGGTTTCTAATGGTTGGCTGGAAAAGGTTGGTTGGAAAGGTTGGCTGAACTGTGATCCAAATATGCCTGTTATTTAGTGTTGGGGCTGGTCTTATCTGATGTTTGGATGTAAGTCATGATGGTACATGTCTGAAGTTAGGTGAGTTGAGCATAGCTGTAAAAGCCTCCCACATCCAAGCAAAAGTTACAGCCTTTCCCATGGTAACTTAAGCTACATGTATCTCACCACAGTGGCTCCCAGAAGTTATACTTTTTTTTTTAATATGGAAACTGTACCTGTGAGGATTGGTTGTGTCCGTTTATTTTAGGTTAGCCTTTTGTTCCAAAGCACTTACAAAACCTGCTGTCATAGATTTAGAAGAGATTCTGCTTGTGCTGCATTCCACTGAGGGGAACTGCAAGGAGTTCTTTTAAAACTGATGGTCTAGAATGAAATTAATTCAATTGGGACAACATTGTTTATTAGAGCCATTTATTAGTAACAAAAAAAAAGTTTCCCTACTAAAGAGGACTAGAAAAGCAGAAAGGAAGATGGAAAAGGATGGGTAGGGAGAGAGAGACAGAGGGAAAAAGAGGGTGTTACCACCAGAGGATCAGGGAGTGCTGTTGACATCCAAGCAGCAGAGGCTGTGCATGCACTCCCTGTCAGGAAACCTGCACGGCTCTCTGCAGCTCCAGAGGCACAGCTCCCATGGTGACGGGCTGCTGGATTCGAGGTGAGTGGGGAATCAGACAGGAGGTGCAGGACCCCAGACAGGATGGCAGCAGGGATCACAGCAGCGGGCTGGATTGGAGTGATGCCCAAAAGATAGGCTGGAAATAAATCCCCAGAGACTGATGTTAATAGAGCAGGTATTTGTTTATTGCAGCACTGGTGGTGAGGAGGACATCTCCACCTAAATCACCCACTTTTGTCAAGTGCTATGGTATATATTTATATATATACTATGCAGTATAGTATTGCTTAGTGTTACTGTGGCACTGTAACATCATTATATACACACGGGAACTAATTTACATAGTATGATCTCATGGTTATTAAATAGTTCTTTTGCACTGCACTTGTGCTTCCCCAGTTCAGGGATCATTGTGGGTTTTGGTGAAGGTTTCCAAGGTCTTCTTCACATCTGAACTTTTCAACCTTGTCTTTAGAGCATGCACAGTTACGGTGTTCCTTGGTCTGTCTGCTCCTAACTGGTCTAAATTCTTTGTTTTGTGGCTAATTGGTTTTACATTTGCCAGTTTCTCAGTAGTACTATACTTACCTATCTTTAACACTGTCCACCTGGTGATTTTTTTTCTTCTTTTTTTTCTATTCAGCATTAAACAACTAGTTAACCATATACTAGCCCCTACATTATAAAGAAAGTTACTTAGTTTATATAAGTATAAAAATTATTATTCAGGTAATACAGGTACAAAAAGCTATGATTCTGGTTATATTTATATCAGGTTATATAGATATATCAGGTTATATTATAACTCAAGCTATATAAGCACCTTGTAATTTTGACCTAAGTTATATAGGTATCAGGAGGCAGGCAGGGTTGTATGCTCAGGCAGAAATGCAGGGACAAAGTGGCCAGGGCATCTGTCAAGGACACAGGGAAACAGGACAGGCAGTTACTGAGACAGGCACGGAGGCAGGGCAGGACACAGGCTACACATGAGGTTGGAGGTCAGCCAGTGTCCTGCCAAGCGCCCAGAGAGAGGAAAAGCACATGGATGAGAACGAGAAAGGGCCAGCAAGGGCAGAAGAGCCAAAAGGCAGGCTGGGGCCAGGGCAAGAAGCAGACCTCAGAAGGCTGGAGCCAAAGCAAAAACACAAGACTCGAAAGGCCTCCAGACTCAAAAAGCCCCAAAAAGCCAAGACTCAAAAAGCCAAAGCCAAAAAGCTTTAGAGCTTCTGATGCAGTTCCTTTTATGCCCCCTGGCTCCTTCCAAAGTCCACCTGCTGACACGACCAAGAGTTTGGGGGTCAAGTATTGGCCAAGTGCAACATTCCAATGCAGTCCACTGGTGGAGACATTTTGCCATCTGATTGGAAAACCTCTCTGGAGGATACAGTGCCCTTGGTGTTCCCCTGCTGACTGCCTGTCCCATGTGAGACAGGAAATGGTTGCCAGGCAAAGTCTCCCCAAAGACAAGGTTTTCTCCTATCTTCTCTTAGTTGCCTCCTGCACGTAGCACATGTGCTACCCCTCCTCCACTGCCTTTGACAGTGTTGAGTCAAATCAAAATTAAATTGGCTCTTCACAGCTTGACATGTATTTTGTGTGACCAAGTTACCAGATGTGACCAGATAAACAAATACCAGCTAAGTGACATTTGTGATAGAAAGACAATAAACTCACCTCAGTTTCTTGCCGTAAAAGAATGTGCTTTTCTATTACTAGTAGTGTATTTTGAGTTTCTTAGAAGCAAGTTTGGATTTCTTAATTGAATGGTAAAATAGGAGATGTAGAAGCCCTTTAAGTCTGGCAGACTTCACATGGGGTTTCAGATTTAGTCATGAATCTTCTCTTTGAGACACTCAGAAAGTAAAGGCTTAATATATTTTCCAGCCCCTTGTTTTGACATTTTGAAGAAAAATATTTGTAGAATGTCCATATACAAAATCCAGGTAGTTATAACCGCTGTGCTAAAGTTAAAGAAGAGCCTTTGCTTAGGTTAAACACTAAGCATGTGGATAATACAGAAGTTGTTTGGCAATACACCTACATAAGATGAGAAATTTGTGTACAAAACCAGTGTGTGGACTACTGGATAGATGAATGTAATGAATGTATGAAATACATTATGGAGAAACTTGGAAAGTAAATACTTAGGGGTTTATTATGTATATCCAGACCTTTGGATTTCTCCTGCATCCCCCATTTAGTAAACTGGAGGAGCTTCCTGGTAGCCTTAAACTTCTAAAGCAAATTCTGGTTCTCATGGTCTTGTCTTAGGCAGATACCTACAGGGGTACCTACTATATTTAGTGCACAGAAAAAAGCATCCCTATCCCCAAAGGAACTGAGTGATTGGTTCTGGGAACAGTCCCTCGTTCTAGAATTCCTTATGTATTGAAAGATAAGTGGAATCATTTGATCTGATCATTTCTGTTGCTCAGGTGCTTAAATTCATGTGGATGTGAGTACCATGCTTTGTGCTGGACAATTCAGCATTGTCCAGGTGTCAGGCAATGTGACTCATTACCATCAGATAAACTGCTAACCTTGAACAGGGAACTGTCCTGAAATGAGTACAGATGTAGCAAAAGTTTATCATATGTTGAAATGGTATATATTTTTTTGAACCCTAAAGCAGAGTACTTTTTGTCTGTAAATAATCAAATTTTGTCCAAGAAATCTCAGAAGGACACTGCAGCCAGTCTTGCAATATAAATATTTTTACAGTTCAAAGGAAAATTGCAGTATGGTAGACATACAAATATTTATATGTGTGTATATATATACATAGACATATGTATATTTATGTGCACATTTGTATAAAAGAAAATATATTCAGTCTGGATATAAACACAGTTTTGGAAAAAAGATGTTTAAGTCTGTATACACAAAACTAGCTGTACTGCATTGCAGGTTAGGATTTACTGGGTTCCAGTGGAACTACCAAACATAAAATTTCCAAGAAAGAAAAAACCCCAGCATTCTGCTTTGCTATACTCAATCAGATGAGATAAAAACAAATGGAGACCCAAGGGTCCTGTGTAGCCTAGTTCTAAACTGCAGCAGAGGAAAAATATTGAAAAACCATCTGATAACTCCAGTAGATCTTTGTGAGTCAAAATACTGAAGCCTAGGACATTTTTTTGTGCACAAAAACAGCTGGCAAGACTTTGATCCTGGTAGCATCAATATTTCAACCTGTGAGCTTAAGAAAAAACAGAAAAGATACTTAATAAATATGCAATATTTGACGTTGATAAAGTCTATTAAAATACATATGTAATGACTGATTGATTCAGGGAGCTTCCCTTGAATTTTTCTGAGTAAAAAAAACATTAGACCAGAACTTTTCTAATTCTAGGATCTAGATATACCATCTGTCTGCAGTATGCTATGCAGCTGGCTTTAAATGAAAGACTGTATCTATAGAAAGCAGGCTGGCGTGAAAGGAGAGAGAACTCTGACAGAACTCTCTTGCTGTTACTGAAGTCATGTTTACCTTGCAGGGAGGTGGATTCCATGTTCTCTGTCTCATGGTATCCACAGCAGAGATCATGGTGTATGTACTTTCATGCTTTAGGTTTTGAACATGATTAGTAGTAGCTTGGTTTGGTTTGTGGAATTCATTTTGAGTTGTCTTTTTGTGAGAGACTGAAATGTTATGGCTAATGGCTTAAACATTGTTATGATGGACTTCTTGTCCTTTATGGCAAAACTGTATAAAGACACTGTAACCACCAAAGCCCACCCCTTCCTGAATATTCCTCCTGACTGCAACTTTGGACTGTGAGTTAAGCCACCTAAAGGAACATGAGATAACTGTGACACTATTTACCAGGTGACACCAGTTGCCTCAGGTCTAGGGAGAAGTAAACAAGGCTGAGGAAGAAGAAGGTATCCACAAGAAAGCATATCCAGCATCTGTCCTGAAAATGCACTCTGGCTGTATTCAGGGTGGGGGAGGTCATAGCTCACAGACTCATTAGCCAAGGCCAGGTTTGCATATGCTCTTACTCCAACCAAGGGAAGAGGAGGTTCTAAGGCTATTGCATAATCTCTGGTCAGAGGGAGTAGGAACAAAAGACAGCCAAGATGAGGGATTAAATTGAAGGGATTTTTGAATAGATGTGTCTGAGTACACCCTCTGTAAGCAACATTTAATGAATATTCCTGAAGTCTAAGTAGTTGGAAGGGAAGGGGGAATCACTGTAACACTGTACTGACTTCTTCAGTAATAGGCTGCTTTTTGTGGTGTTTTAGGAACTCCATGACAGAATTCCCTCTGATGTTTTCAATATAGATTCCAAAAGCTGGAGGGCAGTGGCTGACGTTCTGCTGAGGGTCCCTGGAGGCCGGGTGTGTTGCCTGCTGCCGGTGCAGAAGGGCAGGAGCCCACTCTGGGAGCACTCAGCCTTGTAGCTGGCGTGCTCCACCCTGCCCAGCAGCTCAGCATGAGTCCGGGGATACTGAAGGTGGAAGCTTTGGACGAGCAGCGTTTCGTCTGCGTGAAGTGGGAGGATGGAAGTGAGAGCAGTTACCCCTGTGTCTGGCTGAGGGACAACTGCCAGTGTCCCCTCTGCTTCCTGCCCTCTGCTGGAGCACGCAGGCTGCTCTTCGAGGATCTGGATGTGAACATCATGGTGAAGCAGGTTGCTCTGGCAGATAGAAAAAAGGTATTTCAAGCAAACCGTCATTCACCTTCTCGTGAAACTTGTCTAACAATACTTATTAATCTAAATTCCAAGTTATACTGTAATCTCAGTTGGCTTATTTGCAAACCTTACCAGATGTTTGCTAAGCTTTTAGGAAGAATCCCAATCTGGGGAACTCAGATCCTTCCACCCTCATATCAAACTTCACTTGATACATATTATGCAGAGCCTGCATAAACTCAGGCTTCAGCTTTTATAATATAATAAAGCTTCTTTAAATTCTGCCATTTGCTTCTTAATCACTAGTTGTTGAAAATACAGACATTTCTTGCACATTTAATTACTTTTTCCTCTCTCTATTCTTTATGTAAATGGCTTGACCTTAATCTGTAACAAAAATATCTGCTTATTAGCATATGTTCAATGTAAAATAACCATAATCTTAGAGTGTACAATAAAGCCAAAGTTGAATCCAATAATTAGAATCAGACTAATGTCTGTATCCCTGTCTACTTATCTACATTAACATTTCTTCCTGAAAAATGGAAGGCTATCGAGCAATAGAGGATAGGAGCTATCCTCCTTATGAATTTCAATCTCTCCTGATATATAAAAACCTAGTATATTACTTAGATTTTTTTTATGTTTTATTAGAAGCAGTACACGGCTCCTTTGGCAAACTAATTCCCTTCATTTTATACTTTAAAATGCTTTAAACATACTGTATATGCAGCAGGCAATTCTGGGTCAGATAGGGCAGCTTTGCTGCAGGGGCAGTCTGCAGAGGCAGACTCATGAATGTCTCAGCCACAGGGTAAGGGTCTCTGGTGAGGAATTCTGGGCTGCCAAGTTGATTACAGACAAAATTAATGCAATGTAAATTCATTATTTGATTAGGCAAATTAGGAATTGTTTTGCTTCCACTTATATTCAGAAGCTGATGAAAGCACAATGCTAATACTGAAATGATTCTGATAGTGTTTTACCTTCTTGTGAATGAGCAGAATCATGTGAATTGGGAATTGATACCTACTCCACCTTAAAAATTCAGCTGAGGGTCTGTGCTGGACTGAGCTCTTTCAGTTCATGACAAACAAGGCCATATGCTTTCTTTCCATGTTTTTTTCAGGAAATGAAAAACACAACACTTCTTAAAAATTTATTTGGTAGAGGGAAGACTTCAAAAGTAGGAGACGAATTTCTCTCCTAGCACAAGGTCCTTATCTGTCTTGTTCTTTTTCTTTTCTCATGTCCTGTCAGTGTTTTGCAAGATATTTTCATTCTTCTGAGCTGGGTTGAAGTGCTTTCCCTAGTAATATCTGCCAGTTCTTACAATTCCTTTCTTTCTATTAAGTGTAGCTCCCACAGTGGAAACAGTCCATGCAAACCAGCAAATTAGGTCATGAGTTGAAATGAAAACAAACATTTATAAAAAGGTACCAGAATTTGAATGGTGTTCAGGTTGGGTTTGCATTGCTTGTTTGCTATCGTGCTTCAGGTAAAGTTTAACTCTGATATTATTGATCTAAGTACAATTTCTGCAGTTTTTAAGGGGTTTTGTTGTTCTAGATGATATTTTCCAAATACTTTTTTTTTCTTTTTTTCTAAACTCACCTTTTCCTTTGTGTTGAAAGATCTCTATTACATGGCCTGATGAACACAAAAGTGAATATGAAGCTGAGTGGTTGAAAAAACGATGCTTCTCTGAAGAAGCCAGAACTGTGATGCGAGCAGATTTATTTTTACCAGGTAGGAAATAAATCCATGTCTGCCATGCTTGTGTCAAATACAAAGGTTTGATGCTGACAGTCCTGGCTTGAGGTGCCTGTGTGAGGATGAGGTCTACCCAGCAACAGTGGCAACAACCCTTGGTGCCCAGTGCCAAGCTGCATAATAGGAAGTCATGGTTATCTTTTCCCTCTTCTACCTTCTATACCTGAGAGAAGTACAATTAATTGGGCTGCATTTACTTCCCTGAAAACCTGTAAAGGTCTCACAAATGAGCTGTGGACCAGCAGTGGTCTGTGATTATGCAAGTGTGTGAGTGCTGTTTAAACTATTTAAATTTTTCTAAAGAGAAAGGTTATTTGGAATTGCAAGGGAGTTATGACTGAAATATTTTTTCCCCCTTGTCATGGTCTTCCTGTTAAAAAGTAACTATGTAGCAGAGCGGTGTGTAGTGCCAAAGTTCAGGATGTGTTTGCTTTGCTTCCCACACATATTTTAGTGGCAGACTGTCTTTTGATCACAAAATATTTTGTACAACCATTTTTGTAACATTTACCCTGTACAAATCACTTACCTTTTCAAGTGAATAATTAAAAACTCACTAGGTTTGGCATGATGCATATCATCATTACTTTGGCAGCCTTTCAAACTGAGCATAAAAGTGTGAAAGCTTGCAAGATGCCTGTGATTGCTCTTGACAGTGTTCCTGTGAGATCTACTGTTGCAGAAAGCTGTGCATCTGTATTCAGTGTTAAGACAGTGTCTGTTAAAATAGGACATGACTGGTTTAAAACTTAAATTATGAAAAATATCTCCATTCATTTCAGTGGATGCTATAGCAGATTCTTCATTGTTCCAAATGGTCCTGTTTTCCCGTGGTAATATAAGTTTGTAGCTACTTTAGTTTTGGCAAAAGTAAACTATTGTGTTTACTATTTTGAAGGGCTTGGCATGCTTCCAGAGTGAATATGGTGAAGATATAAACCTCATTCAGGAAAGCTAGACTTGATTTTTCAGATGGTAAGAACTTCCATTTGTGAAAACAAATATGCTGTGAAAGCTAGCAGGATGTTTTGTAGCTTTCGAAAGGATCAAAGTAAATTGAACAGACAAAATAATCTGGATCTCAGGTTGTGTACATTGGTAAAGATATTCATTATTGAGAGTTCAGTATTTCAGACATAGTGCTTCTTTTTTCACCTGTTATGAAGTCTTAGCTGGCTGTGGTTTGCCTTCACATGCATGCATTTGCACAGTGCTTACTCTTGGCATCTAAATACAGTGCATATTTTGGAAGCCAGTTCTGTGCTCTGCCACTGCTGTTCTCCATTGGAGCCATCCAGGTAAAAAATATACATCAAAGATCTGTTTCATTCTTTGGGCAATGCTTTTTCAAATTCTGTTTCACATGGTAGATCTGAAGAAATTAAATGTATAAACATTTCACCAATTAACTGGCTTTTTTAGTAGCATCATTCAGCTCTTCCTCATATTCTCACACAAACTTTGGCTCATTATGATGGCCACCTTGCAGTTTTTCCCAGGTTTCAGTTGCAAAAAAAGGCTGCAGCCTATGAGTTTGCTTGCTGGCTGGTTAAGATCTGTTTTTCATTGTGTATTGTGGGAGGTTAAGAACACACTTCCTGGTGGTGAGTGGAGATGCACACTGCAAATTACATGCCTTTTAGTAGCTAATCATATCCCAGCAATATAGTGCTGCAGACAGTGATGCAAAATGCCAGCCCTGCATGCTGATTCAACAAAAAGCTCACCAGATTACTGTAGTTAAAGGTTAACCTTCACTTTTGACATTATCACAGCTGTGGCTTTTTTTTTTTTAGATGGTTTTCCCATCATTGTTTCTGATTCAAAAAACATAGATGTCAGACATTGTGTCAAACCCAAAAAGAACAATAGGTCAGATTTTCAGAGGATGATAAAGTAACTATAAATAGCTCTATGACAGTATGTCAAGATTTCCCTTTTAAAACATTGCAAGATCCTATTCATGCAATATGCAAATTCAAAATATTTGTGTATATCAAGACTTATTTCAGCCCAGCTTACAAGATAATAATTTTAAGAGGATGAAGTTGAAAGTAGTTTTTTACTTTAAAAGTTTGGTCATTTGAGTTTATCCTGCAGTAATAACTAAAAAGTGCTTAATGACTTGAGTTAGGCTGACATATACAAAACTCACAATACAGCAAAAATACACTTGGCTTTCAACAAACATTAAAACACATGGTGTCGACAAAATAATTTTAGATTAATTAACTACCATTCTGGTGGTGTCTAGACTTTCTTATATTACTCCAGAAGGTTTTGATCAGCATTATCCCAACTTGTGTATTAAATGCTGGATAATTCCAGGTGTTGATGCATGCATGCCATCTGCAGGTACTGAGCAAAGTGCATCTTCTCATTTTATGCAAACTCTGATGTAGTTAGGACTAACCTGGTATGGTCAAGAAATGGGATTTTTGTTTTCTCTTTCCTTTTCTCCACAAATTATTGTTCTGAAATTATTAAAAGAGCCATTAATTCTTTCAAAAGTGTTTCATTCTTCTCATTTTGAAAAGCACATAGCATAGATCTGGGGTTTTAGTAGTCATAACATAAATTATCAATAAAGCCACAAAATAATTCTATGACACTGGCTTTTATCCTGTATTAGTTGTTCAGTTACATTTGCAGAGGGACCTGGGCAGGTAGAGGACCCTGGACAGGTAGGATAGATGGGCTGAATCCAACAATATGAGGTTTAACAAAACCAGTTGCTGGGTCCTGCACTTTGGCCACAACAAACCCCTGCAGCACTACAGGTTGAGGACAGAGTGGCTGGACAGTGCCCAGGCACAGAGGGACCTGTGGGAACTGGCTGACAGCCAGCTGAACATGAGCCAGCAGTGTGCCCAGGTGGCCAAGAAGGCCAATGGCATCCTGGCCTGGATCAGGAATAGTGTGGCCAGCAGGAGCAGGGAGGTCATTCTTCCCCTGTACTCAGCACTGGTGAGGCCACACCTCGAGTGCTGTGCTCAGTTCTGGGACCCTAAATTAAGGAAGGACATTGAGATGCTGGAGCATGTCCAGAGGAGGGCAACAAGGCTGGTGAAGTATCTGGAACACAGGCCCTATGAAGAGCAGCTCAGTTGTTTAGCCTGGAGAAAAGGAGACTCAGGGGTAACCTTATCACTCTCTACAACTTTCTGAAAGGAGGTTGTAGGCAGCTGAGTGTCAGTCTTTTTTCCCAGGCAGCCAGGGACAGAACAAGAGGACACAGACTATAGATGCACCAGGAGGGTTCAGGTTGGACATTAGGAAGAAGTGCTTCACAGAAGGGGTGACTGGGCATTGGAATAGGCTGCCCAGGGAGGTGGTGGAGTCACTGTGCCTGGAGGTGTTTAAGAAAGGCTGCATGTGCCTTTCTCAGTGCCATGATCTAGTTGACAAGATGGTGTTTGGTCATACATTGGACATGATGATCACAAAGGTCTTTCCCAACCTAGTTGATTCAGTGATTTGCAAACATACAGATTTTTAATTTGGCAACTGCAGCTGTGCTGTGCAAGTGAGACCTAAGGCTGTCCAGACACTAATGACTCATTCCCATCTTTCTACCCATCTTTCTTACCCCTTTAGCTTTCAGAGCATGTGTTCTAATATTTCTACTATAGTACTATGGAAACTGTATTTACTGCCTTAGGAGTGGGAAAAAATTGTTCTATGATGACACAATAAAACAATGAAGATCTTGAGTGGGATCAGTTACCACCAGGAAATACTGGCCAAGAGTACAGTCCCTGTGCAGTTCAGTACAGCTACTTGATAGATTTTCAGGCAGAAGAGATTTTGTGAATAAAAATGGATAAAAAGTTCCTGTTGTTTGGTATGTGGAAAACTAACATACCATGGAGGGGGGCACACAGTTTTCTAAGACTTCTAGACAGTCTTTTAAAAAAATACTTTTAAGTGGAATAACATAGCTATCTTCATACCACAAGATCTTTTATCCAGTCTCTGAGTTGTGCTTTCCCATCCCTTTTCCAAATAATTATGGACCTGATAATCTGTCAAATTATAAATATTGGACAACATATAGCATTTTCATCAGGAACCAAGGTATAAATGCTGTTTTATTTAGTGCAGACCTATGACTTGTCTCTCACCTATTACTGTTGTGCTCACCGGGCTATGATGCTCTCTGGGACCAGTCAGGAGAATTCCATCACTCTTTTTAGTACAATTATGTGTTTTTAGAAGCAGTTCATGTGTATGCCAGCCATAAGTGTTAGAAACTGGCACTAGTATATTTAAATTAACCTCTAAGAGCTCTCAGAAAAAACTCACAATTACTAATATTAAAATTAATCATTTTCTTTGGGATATTTAGTATTAAATGGAATGGTCACATTCATATTATCACTTGGAGCTATATGCATAGTTTCAACTTCCAGTGTATTTACCATGGTGTCATCATTACACAGTACACTGGAAAATGTCAATGTCCTGCAGTAGCTCAAAGGCTAAGCTCTTGACTGCATCCACATGTAACTGAAGGGCTGGAAACTTGGAGCCTTTCTTCTCTGAAATGTGAGGTAGGATTTATAAGCATTTGTGTACCAGCTTGCACCTTTAAAAAGAGAGAAAAACCTATACCGTTAAGGATGCTGGCTACTCTTGTCACTGGAAAGGAAATCATATGAGAAAAGTGAAGCTTTGAGGAAGAGTTTATGGCCTTGCAAGGCAGGATTGAACTGTATTTATTCTCTAGCTTTCTTTGTTGTGTTGGTGTTTGGGGATTATTTTTGTTTGTTTATTGAGGATTTTAAAATGCAAAGTGGTGAAGCAAAAAAACCACAGCTCTTCAGTTTTAGTAGCTGTGCTGGGAGTATCAGTGTAGAGTTCTATTTCCTTGACACTTTGCAATTTCCACACTGTAGGAGTACCATAAAGGTTAAATATCTCTTCAGTCAGTGGGAAATATTATAGTACTATTCCCAAATACATTTCAGAGTCTGGCAAAGGCTAAATTCCCAGAAAAAATATTTCTGTTCAAGTTAAATGATATGAGAAACATTTTGAATTTATCTTTTGTCTCCCTTTGGCTCCATAGCTGTTTGGATGTGAGGCCAGAAGACAGTTGCCAGTGCTAAAGGTCTGGTAGGGAAGAGGATGAAATTAGTGGTTGTTCCACAGGCCAGCTGTAAGGGTTGACAAGTTTGTTATGCCAAAACCTAAAACAGTCCCAGACTGGTATGCCGAGCATGTGCTGTTTTGCAGTGCTGTGACAAAGCACATGTTTGTAACAAAAGCCAAAACCACCTGAAAACCCAACACCACAGCCCATGTCCTGCTGCAGAAGGGTCATCCCATATCAGGTGAAACTTCCAGCAAGAACAATAGGCATTGGGAATTTGAACAAGAGGACACTACAGTCCATGTACCCATGGAAGCCTGGAACTCTTGGAGCTGCAGTTCAATTCCAGGTGCATGTATTTATTTTCCAAAGTGAAGAAAAATCTGTTGGTATATTCCTTGAAATTCTACTTCTTGTTTCAGGAAGATTAGGAAAATATTTATTAGCAACTTATCTTTCCACATCTGCTTCCCTTATTGTCAGCTGGGAATTGGAATCTCGTGGTGCTGAAATAACTCATTAACTCAAAACAAGCTGTCCTAATGGAGTTATTTCACCAATTAGTAACCTTATGTGGGAGGCAAGATGCCCTGAGTTACTGCACCAGCTGACAAGCTCTTAAGGGCAGGGAGCATGTCCTGCTGCACTCCAGTGGGTCAATGTCTTTCATGTACTGGAGACCCCAGAGCTGGATTCAGTACTCCAGGTGGGGTCTCAGCAGAGCAGACAGGCAGAAGATGAATGGGCATGAAAAGTGTTTCATGGACACAGGCAAGGGAAACTGAAATGACTAGCCTTGGGTTTTGAGAAGCTTCTTCACATGCAGAGCTCTGCATGACCCCAAGGCATGACTTTGACCTCAAGTAACCCCCACAGGCGAATTCATTGAACTCAGGTAAGCCCAGCACAGTCCCAACCAATGAGCTGGACCTTGAGTGACCCCATAGGCTCAGTGGTTGACCTCACATGACCCCAGCATTGTCCAAACTCATGAATTGGACCTCAAGTAACCCTGCAGGCTAATTGGTTGAACCCAGGTAGCACCATCATGGTCCCAAGTGATGGGTGTGAAGTCAAGTAACCCCATGGGTTGACCTATGAGGCATGTCTCAGGGTGCTCCGTAGTTTTTCACCCTTGACAAGAAACTTTCAAAGCAGTCATATGTTCAAATTTCCACTCTTGTGGCTCCCCAGTACAGACAGGAAAATTAATATACATATTTCTGATGCACTTTGAACAAAAAATATTCCTTTCAAACTGTCCTTTTATTCAACTTCCGACTTAAAATTTCAATACTGCAGTACTGTGCTGAATTTCATCACAAGTTTGCTTGTTATCCGTGCACTCAGGGACCCTGTTTGAGATGGTTTGCAGGATTGAGGAATATTCACAAATACATAGAAATCCCACTAACTTCCTGTTTTGATCATGTTCTGAGTTTTGATGCTCAAACAGCTAAGAATTTTTTTCTCTATATCTGCCTTTTCAGAACACCAGTACTGGGGCTCAGACCTTCAGCTTCTCCAAATACCTTTTGAAGAAGTCATGTACAATGATGAAAGTGCATACAAGTGGTTGTGCACCCTAAAGAAAGTAGGAATTGTTCTATTGACAGGAGCTGCTCCAAGGCAGGGAGAATTGATTAGACTTGGCCACAGGATTGGGTTCCTGCGTCTTACATTTTATGGGTGAGTTTGTTTTATAATATGTTTGTTTTGCCAGTGTTGTAATCACCTCTAGTGTTCTTCATGTAAGCTTGCTGTATCTATTTTGTGGATTAATAAATTAAAGCAAGATGTATGGCTTTTTTATATTAGAAAATTTGGCATCAAGTTTATATAGTGTACGAGAGACTTGCTTTGCTGTCACAGATAGGGTATGTAAAGAAGAACAGCAATGCCATTAACTGCTGAGATAAGGAAAAGTGCCTGAAAACAAATGTTGTCGAATATAGGGTAACAGTGAGATAGACTTACTTACCTATGGCATGAAACAGAACCAAAAATCCCTAATCCAGTCCTGTTCTGAACAGAGGAAGTTATCTGTTCTGAAACTTCTGCTTAGTTTGATTTTGAGTCATGAATATAGGTAAGACTTAAATGATGGTATTGTGGCCCATATCACCAAGAAGATGAGCTGAGTACCCATATCCCTGCTTTCAAAAGAGTGTGCTCTGGAAAGCCATAACCAATCCCAAGAAGCAGAGTTCAGCTTGAAAGAGTGCATGCAGGCACTTGTAAATTATCCTTTTTATGCCAACAACTGGCAAACTGAAGCTCTACCTCTGCAAGTGCCTACTAAATGAGCAAATGATGATGGCAAATCACATCTTGCTGAGCTGAATCAGTGACCTCCATCTAAGAAAAAGTGTTTGTAGCTAATACTTATAATAATTTCTACCTCTGAAAAGGAAGTTCATTTCTTACTGGCATCCAGTTCTAGGGTGGGTTTTACAAATGTTTTAAAATAATAACTTTGGGTAATTTCCCTGCTATTTCACTGGGAGCCAAATACACAACCAACAAAACAGGATAAATAAAAGGATAAACACAGAATTGGCAAACTTGCCAAATTAAACATCAACAGAACCCTGAATTTTAAACTGAAATGTAACTCATTTCAGCATTCAGCAATGAATTCTAACACATGAAAGGAAAAAGCCTTTCTTCTTGTCTAGATGTCTGCTTGATGTGGCCTCCCTAAAATGTCATTACTGTAAAAAGTGGAAACATTATCAGCCGTATAACATCAAGAGTTTCCATGTTTAAATTAACCTTTTCTTTCCATTATGGAGATGCAACTGAGTTAATGAAGTCTCCAGGCATACTACAGTTCATTTCTCCAAGTTCTCATGCCCTAGACCTTGTGTTCCTCCTCTGTTCTGAAGCCTTGTCCAATGCTTGGTGTGGTGTGAAGGCCTTCAGGGCTCCAGCACTCCTATGAAAACATCCAGTTCATCAGTATCACCTGGAGGTCTTAGCAGCAAGAGAAGGACATATGTCCCAAATTTCATACATATGAGACATAGACTTTTAATGAAGTGTAAGACCAAATGATTCAAATGGAGCTTCAGTTCTGAGTGCTGCACTTTTGCAGGACTAAGGATGTAACAGACAGCCTGGTTTTCTACTGCTGAAGACTGAGCCCATGTTGCTATCTAATGCAAAAAATTGCTACACCTGCTTGATGCCGATCTTCCTACTCTATCAAGCAGCCTGAACAATGAGGTTTGAAATCTGACCCTCATTATTAAACCATAAACCATTACAACCCACTTTGCTCTCCTTAAGGTCCAAGAGTTCTCTGACTACCTTACTACCTGGGCACCCAATATCGTCAAGTTGATGCTTCAGCTCAGTTGAGACTTAGACAAAGGTTGATTTTTCCATATTCAATGCTGAGCTCCCTATTAGCATCTTTGACTTCAACCCAGTAACCTGGACTTTGACCAAAGCTATCTGTGTGGAAGCAGAGTTCCTAGGGGGCAGCTCCCCTTGCAAATCATGACAGCTTTCACAAAAGCTTATGATAATTCTGTAAAGTGTTATCACTGCAGCAGTTTTATGTATTTCATATGAATGAGACAGTTAAAATGTGTTAAATTGTTTTGGAGCCATAAAGTGCACCATAGCTTATTAAATTAAAGACGGAGCAAATATAGCTGCCTTTAGCACTAATTACTGGAATGATGTAAAGGGACTATTTTTTGGCTGTCAAACTGTGGAAGTGTGGTTGAAGTGATCATACTTGAGTACTAAGATCAGGTGCTGATGAATATGTGCTGTTACTCAAGTAATGTACTGATGAATATATGCCATTCCAAATAATAAAAACTTTACCCTAGGCAATTAAACATGTTTGCAAATATTCAAGGGGGTTTTCCCCTCTGGCAATTGCCAAAATCTAGTTTTAGCATTTTGCATAATTTCTATACTAAATACCACTCCTAGATAAAAAGCATTTATATACTCTATATAAATAATTTTATCTGCATGTTCTTTAGCCTGTTTTCTTTCTAAACAGTTATTAAGAAGTAAAGCTAGGCGCACACCATCTGGAACATATTTGGTCTATAGAATTCCACAAGGGAAAATGAGTTTCATCATTTCTTTTTAGTCACTTACGTGCGTGCAATTATATGGACTCTGGTAAACTACACGTTTCCAGACAAACATCTGGATCTATAACATGCATCTGCTGAGGACTGTCTTCAATCATATGAACTTTATGTAAACAAAACGTGTGATTCTTGGTCTCAAATTCTCCTGCATGGTGTGTCACTCAAAACACATTTTGTCTGTGCAGCAACATGAGGTATTCCTGTCTTTGTCATATAGCTGTGGCTTACTTTGTTCACAGCAATTATGAATTGTGCCAAATACCAAGACAGAAACTATGTAATAAAATAAACAGAGCTGGTGTTATAGAAAGGGAAGAAGTTTCAAAGTCTTTCATCAAGACATTTTCCTCCAGTACCAAGTCTTCAACTTACAGGAAAGATCCCCCTACTCTATATTTTCTAAGATTATAAAGTCTTAAAAATAACTTCTGGGGAAAGTTACACGGCCTTTACAAACATTGTATTTCATTGATAATGTGCTTCATGTGGCAGAGGGAAAGTGGAAGTTTGATAAAAAGAAATGGGCCAGCTTCTACTTGCTTATTTCTGAAGCATCAGTACTAAGATGATTTCTACTGCCAGAAGCCTCTTGGTTAGTGTCCTCAGCTGGCCTTTGCATTCATCAAAGTGCCACCACTGGAAAGCAATCCTTCTAGATACTAGCCTGGTGCCAGATGTCCATTAGCACACTGAAGTTTATCTAGGACTGCTGAAATAAGCCTCTGTTGGGATGGAGGGACACTGCTAAATTCTTATTTCCTTATAATTTAATATATTTTCATGTTCAAAGATTAAATTATTCTTGTACTGTGATTTCACAGTTTCAATGTGTACTGTCTGGCATGCTGGCTGGATATTCTAACATGTTTTCTCCTTTCCCTTTCATTGTAAAGACCAACTTGGCAAGTGCAAGACAAAGCAAATGCTAACAATGTAGCTTATACAACTGGGAGACTCTGTTTTCATACTGATTACCCTGTTCTGCAGCACCCACCTGGGGTAAGTTGAATTTACTGACTTTTTCACCCCTCAAAAGGGGAAAGGGAAACGTTCCCATAGTGTGAAATACGGTTAGTGATCAGTGGCTCTGAATTTTGTCTTCAAAGAGCAATGTAAAAATGCCTATATATTAATATCCATATGAAAATCTGTATATACATGGATATGCAATTTATATGGTATGACATAAATTCAGCATAGGTCTCCCATATACTCCATGATTTTTAAATTAAATTCACAAAGCATTGAAAATATTATCATATGAGAAAACTTTAGGTTCCTTTGTATGCTGTGAATATGGTTCTAATTATTTCACTTTTAGGACTCATCTCTTCAGCTCGGGGGGTACAGAGAAAGAAATATGATTAAGATGGTATATTCTGTTTTCTGTGAATTGGTACAAGATAAACACTTGTTTTCCCTCCCTCTTATAACAGACAAAAAACCTGGGCTATTCTGTAAAACTGGATATCCACAGAAGATATGTTTTCACCCAGTCTGTCATATCAAAGTGTAATCCACATAATTCACAAAATTCCAGGGAACTGGAAAGTAGTAGGAACAGGTACAAAGAAACACAGATAACCCTGGAAAGGTTTGCACTATAAAATTCTCCCTTCTGCTGTTGACGAGTGTTCTGTTGTTTCCATATTTAAACAAAAAGACAATGTGATTTACCCATAGGGAAGTACCAAATACGTCACAATAAGTTTATCTTTTCATCATTTAGATACTGTTCATTGATGTGGAATAAGAATGGAATAGGGCTTCATTAATAGAGAGCTTCATTAATAGACAGTGAATTAGCTCACTGTCCTGTCTGTGCCAAACTCATGCTCTGCTATGAAACATTACAAAAGAGTGTAACCTTTTTCATTCAAATGTACTCGTAGGAAATAAAAGTATTAAAGTACATTGAAATTGTTTTGAACATTGTCCTAAGTGTGCTGTTTTCTTTGTATATCTAGTTATTACACAATATTTGAATGCCTAAGTTGTATATAAGCCACAATAACCCCTGCAATGCTGTAGACTGGGGATGGTGTGGCTGAACAGTGCCCAGGAGGAAAGGAACCTGGGGCTGCTGGTTGAAAGCCGACTGAACATGAGCCAGCAGTGTGCCCAGGTGGCCAAGAAGGCCAATGGCATCCTGGCCTGGATCAGGAATAGTGTGGCCAGCAGGAGCAGGGAGATCATTCTTCCCCTGTACTCAGCACTGGTGAGGCCACACCTCGAGTGCTGGGCTCAGTTCTGGGCCCCTCAGTTTGGGAAGGACGTTGAGACGCTTGAGGGCATCCAGAGGAGGGCAACAAGTCTGGTGAGGAGCTTGGTACACAAGCCCTGTGAGGAATGACTGAGGGAGCTGGAGCTGTTTATCCTGGAGAAAAGGAGACTCAGAGGTGACCTTACACCCTCTACAAATCCCTGAAAGGAGGCTGCAGTCAGGGGGGGGTTGGTCTCTTTCTCCAGGCAGCAGCTGACAGAACGAGCGGTCACAGTCTCAAGCTGTGCCAAGGGAAATACAGGTTGGACGTTAGGAAGAAGTTTTTTAGTGAAAGAGTGATAAAAGTACTGGAATTGTCTACCACGGGAGGTAATGGAGTCACCATCTGTGGATGTGTTTAGAAGTTGACTGGCTGTGGCACTCGATGCCAAGGTTTAGTTGATATGTTACAGCATGGGTTGCACTCAATGATCTTAAAGGTCTCTTCCAACCTAGTGGTTCTGTGATTTATTACAAATATTTAGACATATTCTTAAAGGATGATAATTTCAGAACTGTCCCATAAAAATCCTGGTTTAGGATTTCCTAGGACTACAACCTAACTTACATTACTGCAACTCTCCTTGGCTGGGCCAAGCTATGCTTGCCTTGCACAAGGCCACCTGTGGCCTCAGAAAAAAGAACTTGTTGCCTTGTGCTCCCTTCAGTGGGCCCACAGCTTCAGTTTCCCCCTTCATTACTATCACTGAGGTCTGCAGGTCCAGCTGGTACGGAAAAAAAACCCTGTTCCAGTCCTCGTTTCCCATCCTGAGGGGGTTTGGTTTGGATTTTTGGTTGATGAGTTGTCTGGCTTTTTGGTTTTGTTGTTCATTTGTTTGAGCTTTTTGTGTTTGTGGAGTGTTTTTTGTTTGGGTTTTTGCAGTTGGTGTTTCAGGGTTTTTTGGCTTTTGGGGTTTTTTGGTTGGTTGGTTGGTAGGGGTTTTTTGTGGGTTTGTTTGTTTTAGGGAGTTGTATGGGCTTATTTGGTTGATTGGTTGGTTTGTTTGCTCACTTTTGGTTATTGTTGTTGGGGTTTTTTTGTTTGGTTTGGTTATTTTTTCTCCAAGTGGTCTCAGAAGTAATTTACCATCATGGAAAGGCCAAGTAACAAAGGTAACAGCATTTAATATGACAAGTGTATTTTGTAGGATTTTCAAGATGAGCAATTACAGTTTGTGTGATATCTAGAGCCACAGGGAGTTTTACTGCTTGTGTCAGCAGCTCAGATTTACACCAGTGCAACCTAGAGGTCAGCTTAGGCTTTTTGTGCCATCTTACACCTTGGCAAATTCATTCTAAAGTGAAATGAAACTGCCTTAATGATACTTTATCACAGACAGGCCTTCTCTGATAGCCAGTCCTTCCCCTCTATGAGTGGATAATTCACATCGGGTTTTGTTTCTGCAGGACAAAGCTAATATGCCTTGTTGAGGTATGACTGAAATGCATTTAAAATTATGTGACTGCCAGAAAGAGGGACTCAAAGGAAAGAAGAAAAACCTCTGCCACTGACTCACAGGTTGCAAGCATTAGAAGATATCCCAAATAGGATATGGATTTATGAACATGCTATTTTAATTTTCTGCCTTCGTGATACTGGTGGCCGAGTGTTGTTAAGCTGCCATAAATAAGAACTCACTGGGGAAAAAAACCCCAAACAACCAGAACAAAAGAACCACAGATGTGAGAGAACTGATCCTAATAAACTGTTAAATATGCCAGCTAATTCTTTTTTAAAGGGATATTGATTCATTCCAGGTTCAACTTCTTCATTGTATAAAGCAAGCAGCTTCAGGAGGAGAAAGTGAAGTTGTAGATGGATTTCATGTAGCCAACAAACTGAAGAAACAAAATCCTGAGGCATATCAGATCCTGTCCTCTACTGCTGTAAACTACACTGATGTTGGGGTGGATTACTGTGATTTTGCTGTGCACTGTAAACAAAGGATTATAGAGTGAGTAGTTTCAACAACACCTAAAAAGAAAATTCCTGTCCTCTGGTGGATTGTATGTTGGTAGGAGAAGGTCTGCTTCTGCCACCTCGTGGGAAAACACTGGTTTAACTTGGTCTGTAGTTCTGTGTTTGGGTGGGGTTTTTTGCTTGAGTGGTTGGTTGGTTGGTTGGTTGGTTGGGGTCTCCAGTCTCGTTTTTTGGGGAATGTGTGACTTGTTCTGTGCATTGTACCACGTACTTGGTTTTGCCACACACAAACAAGAAGTGGTGGTACTTAGAGTAATTCCTAGGCACAGGTTAGCAAATCTGTTACTAAATGCCAGCCAATGTACATATATATCATGCCAAAGAGAGGTCATAATTTGAAACTTTTAGATTAAGAATTATATACTATCAAAAAATGAAATGCAAATGTTCGTATTTTTTCTGATTTTATAAAGTTTAAGATTTATTTTAAAAAGTTTACAATTAAAGAGTGTATAATATAGATTTTTGAGCAAATTAAATGTCTACACTTTCTCCTGATTACCCCTTTTCCTAGTTAGGCTTAATTAGCAAAATTCAATCCAATATCAGTCTGAATTTTACTATAGAAACATAATGATATTTCAGCAGGAGAATTCAGTTGTTGTTTAATCATCTTGAACTGTTTCAGCAACAGCAGAATACATTCCTTTGTCTTTTTTCTTTTATTTTTTTCCCTTTCCTTTGTTTCATAGCATAGATTCCAGAGGCCAAGTAATTCGCATCAATTACAATAATGCAACAAGAGACACAGTGTTAGATATACCAGCTGAAAAAGTGAGGCCATTTTATGCAGCTCTAAAGGAATTTAATGATTTATTAAACAGTGCAGAACACAAGTTTACTTACAAGCTGAAACCAGGTCAGTAAGTTGCTTCTCCTCACAACAATTTTTCACATGTTGTTTTCCTGACAGCCAAATACTTGAACACTGCTAGCACTAGTACTGAGAGGAACTTAAGAGTCTTTCTATCATCTCTTTTATTTCATACTGCATTCTTACATTCATTCTGTATATTTCTTTTGCCATTGTTACACTACAAAGAAGAAATAGGAGTGGGGAATAGTCTGTGTATAGACTGGTTGAATGTATCTTTACATTTAAATCCAAACCAGCATTTTATGTTATATACCATAGTGGAAATTGATGTCTCAATAGCACCAAAGATGGGAAATACTGTGATATCATGTGTGACTTTAATCTTTGTTCTTCCATTCCCCAGCATTAAAATAAAGATATGAATTTCTGCAGAGATATTAATTTACTTTTGAGAGATCTCTGAAGAGTAAATTCAGCAGTGTATCTGAATGGCTCACATACTATGGTACTTGTGTCTAAAATGTCTGTGAGGAAATTCATCTGTCTTCATTGGAAACATGCAATAAATAATGTGTAAGATCACATTAATGGAAAAACAAAGTGCTTTACATTACATTAATGACATCCATTTTGTTGATTAATGCATCAAAATTGTGGTAGAGGGAATGATGAGAAGATAACAAAGATTGAGTTTATTTAATTCAAGATTTATCATAATGGTGTCACACAAGGGAGAAAAATTAAATTGGTATTCTAGCATTAATTATGCATTTTTCTAACTTTCAATCTTGACTTTGTTCTCATTAGATTCTCTTAACAGGGATAGAATGTATGTGTATAGTACAAATAGTACTAGATTAATCAAATAAAAACTGTCCTAGTGGCTTTCACCCGTTTTATTTATTTCACCTGTATGGATTTGCTGTAGTTGCCTTTCTCCACAAGGCTTGATTTTCCCAGTATGGACTCTTCTACCACTCTGCTTTTTAACTCCTCATTATACAAGAAATGAAAGGGATGTCAAAAGGGAATGGCCTCTCTGGTTGAGAAAGTTAAAATGACTGTGTTTTTGCTGTGTATCTCCAGCTGGGCCACTTAAAATTATTTGCTCCCTAACTGTTGATATGAATATACCTCTGTGGTTTTTTTTGAAGGAATCAACTATAACATTCCAACTGCTGACCTTTGTGCAATCTCTTTGTAGGAGACATAGTGACATTTGATAACTGGCGTGTGCTCCATGGTCGCCAAAGCTACCCATCATGCTCAGAAGTGACACGTCACCTGGAAGGAGCCTATGCAGACTGGGATGTGGTCATGTCACGGCTCCAGCTCCTTAGGAAAAGGGTCCTGAATCAGGATTGAGCTTTCTTCTACCTAGAATGAGCAAAACATAGATTATCTAACCTCAATGACAATAGAAATATAAAAAAAAATTAGTCTTGTTTTCGGAAACTAACCTCACTTTTGACAAGGGCTTGTTGTAGAACCAGGGTAATGGCTTTAAACAGACAGAGGGCAGATTTTGACTGGATGTTAGGAAGACATTCTTTACTGTGAGGGTGCTGAGGTGCTGCAGCAGATTGCTCAGAGAAGCTATGGCTGCCCAGTCCCTGGAGGTGTTCAAGGATGGGTTGGATAGGGGTTGGAACAACCTGGGATAGTGAAAAGTATCCTTGCTTATGGCAGAGGGGGTGGAATGAGAGGTTTTTAAGGTCCCTTTCAACCCAAACCATTCTGGGAGTCTATATTAAACATAATTTTTATTTCTATAATAAATGTTTTTTTCGTAACAATTTAAGTTTATCTGTGCCCTAGTCTTTGAATCTAGGAAATATATTGCTATTTCTGTAATTTTTGTGGTCTTTTAAAATCAGTGTGCAAAGTGGCTTGAAAGATTATCCCTTGACTGGACTGACTGGGGATTGCAATGCTTCCTTTGCCTCTACATATCTACCTGCCCTCCCTAGAAAACTTGAAAGGTAAAATGAAAAAAATATTATAAACTAAATTTTGTTATGAACGACACCTTCCTCTGTTTTCAGAGAAGCATTCTTTATTGCATCAATCATAACTAAAATTCACTTTCAAAATAAAAATTTTAAAAAATTGCCATGGTGTTATTTTTAAATACACGCCTTTCTAGGTAGGACTTTGCTGTAATACATGATGCCATTGAACAGAGGCTGTATTCTCTGTATACCACTGTACATGTTTTGACTATCACAGCCACAGATAATTTTTCTTACATTTCCAAGTCCATAAGATCAGAAACCATAAACTTACCAAAGAATGCATCATATTAATGTTCCTCTGCATTAGGAAGATAAATCATTTTCAGTATAGAGGTCACCAGTAGGGTCAGAAATCCTATCAGAAGCCGTGTGCAGACCTAAGATCCGTACTGCAGAGTTTTAAGTCAGGAGGAGGAATGGTTATGATGCTTGGTGTCTAGAAACTACAAAGGAGAAGTGGCTGTTGACTTTGCATGTGACAGAAATGTGGCAACTGAACCCAAATCCATTTTTGTTACACCTCTACTGTGGATTCTGAATAAAAACTATGCCATGAGAAATTACTGCAGTCAGTGTAATGGCGTTCTTTCCCTATATTCAGACACCAAATGGAAAAAGAAATCATTTCAAAGTACTGGTTTTCATACTCCACAACATGTCCACTGAGTTTATTTTTCACTGTTATAGCTGTAGAGTTAACAGGATACCTCTCACCATGCTGTGAACTGGACAAAAAAACAACTCTTCCACCCTCAAATCCTTCTGTTCAACTGTGTATTTTCAAACTGTTCCTTCCAAGTCAAATAAATCTTTGTCTCTTCTTAGTAGGGTAACACAATAGAACTACAACTAGAGAATTAAATAACCATAGAATTAAAACAAGGCCAGGTTAGATGGAGCTTTGAGCAACCTGATTTAGTGGACAGTGTCCCTTTCCACGGACTGGAACTAGATGATCTTTAAGGTCCCTTCCAACCCAGACCACTCCATGATTCTATGACCTAAAATAAGTTAGCAAATGCTTTCACAACTTCTACTCATCATTTAACAACAGATATCAGCTGAATAATCAGGTAAAACTCAATTAAGCCTTTTTGTCATAGGGCAGTTTGAATCTAGTCTTCTTTATTAAATAGTGAAATGCTATTGTCAAAGTTATGACCTCATTAAATAGTCCAACAAAATTGGGGTTTAGGGGTAATTAAACCTCTCAGTGCCTCCTTTAATAATTAATTCTGGAAACATGAGGAAAACATTTTTTTGTCTTTCCTATAAAAGAGGGAAAAGCTGAGGCAAGATTAATACCTATATTCATGTATTCCAGCAATGCTCTGCATTAACTGTGATATTTTCCATACGAAATGGAGTGAATGTTGCAATTTATAACTATGAAGACATCTTGTGATTTATACCAGTCATGAATAGGGAAGAGATATTTTCCACTTGTATTTTATACTTTTCTGAATACTTTCATTCAAATTTCTTTTTATTAAAATCTGTCATGGAACCATTGCTGGTTTGGGCTTGTATCTAGTCTCACATATAACATCTTGCACGCAGATATGAAGTCATTGTTAGCTACAAATATCTGTAAATATTATTAGACCTGGATCCATTCACATTTGTCCTGTATACTTAAAATATAGTTAAAATACAACTAAACCCATAGCTTTGAACAGAATGGAGTGAAAATAATGCTAAAAACTTCATTAGTGTAAACATGAAGTCCCACACAATTAAAAAAATCTAATTCTTGTTATGCCTCCATGAGCACAATATCCAGTTAATTCCAGTAAACTGGAAAAGGGCCAGACTACCCACACAAACTGAATGCAAATCAAAACTTATGCTTGTGCCTGAAAACCCCCTGCTCAGCTTCTAGTATCCAACTACTATCACTATCAGAGATTTTAATTCTAAACTCCTTTGCCTAATACTTTATTTGTATTGGAAAAAGGGTATTTCTGTAATCTGCAAAGTAGATCTGATCACTACTAATACCTGATCAGGCTAAATAATAGAGGAAGCCCCAAATGTGTTTTTTCCCCCTTATTTTTCAAAACCACACAAAAGATGACATTGCAAAGCTTGGAGATAGCTCTGTCTTCTGCCGTAGCTGCAATACAGATACATGCTGGTCACCCAGCATGGGTACCTCAACCTTCACAGACTAAAAGGCCCAACAGTCTTTGCCATCTTACAGCAGCAAGAAAATAATCAGCTGGCAATAAGTGTTTGCAAGACAACACTCAAGAAGCTTTTGGGCTGTATCCAGAGGGTGGTAAAGGACGTTATTTAACTCAGCTGTTGTAATCCAGAAGTTCTAGTGCTGTGTTAGCTCTATGCTGTTCATGATATATCAGCTAACCAGCAGCTGGCTACTCAGGTGGAGAAACAGAAAAAAATACAAGCTCATTTTACTATTTGCAAATGCTTTTTCTCTTTTGTCCCAGTCTTCTCCTCCCCACAGCATTTTGTAGCAATGGATATTGGATCCAATCCCAAAGTACTGTTTTCATGTACACTTTTTTAAATCTTCTTTTATATAGCAGATTTCCAGCTATTGTTTAAAGCTTGCTGTAAGTAAGTAGCATCTTGGGCAGATCAGTATGCTCACATCTCTTTGGATCACTTCAGCACAGGCTCCACTTCGTTGTTGTTGAGCCACCTGCTGCATGTGCCAACTAATTTTGCCTGGTAAACCAGAGTCCAGAGAGATCTCCAAATGCCTATTGTGGCAAGAAAACTGGATTAGCTGCCCAGCTTTCCAAGTTAAAATATATTGATACATACACACATTTATATGTATATATATATACATATATGTCCAGATAGATCTAAAATGGTTTTAGTGTATATACGTACACACAGAATCATGTTACCCAGAGGCACAGAGGGAGATGCAGTCCTGTTTCACATTTGGGCTGTCTTGGCTGTGACAAAGTCACACTTTTGTAAATTCAAAGCAAATCAAATGCAGCCTTCCATTGCATGCCTAGTTTTGGCTGAAAAATATGTATTAATTCTGTGCCGTATTATTTCACAAATCAGAGAATATACTTAGTGATCTTGTCTCAAATTCTCTGTAAGGTAAATGAGGTTTTACTTTCATCTACACCTTCATAAAGCCAGCTGTTAGGGCAAGTCCACAGTCAAAAGTTTCATGCTGGAAATCTGAAATCACTTTTGGTAAAATCTAACATAATATATTTTAGATACACATTTCAAACTTATAGCAAAACATCCCCCACCCCGTTATGCCAGTCCAATAGGGCAAAAGAGATGGTAATGAGTAAGATGCAGAAAGAGCAAAAAAATCCCCTTTTTAAGTAAACAAAAAAAATTCACCCCACACCAAAACAAAAACTAAAGGAAAATAAATCACAACTCCTCGTAAGAAACCAATTTTTCTATATGACATCTGATTAAATTTGAAAGGATAGGGAATTAACTAAATCACTTCTTGAAAATAGCTATAGTATAAAAAATTATCTAAAACAGAGACTGGACAACTATTTGGTGAGTTCCTACTGAAACAAATTTTATTATTGGACATGGAGTGAGATACCAGAGATGGAAGTGAGAACATTTTTCAGGCACCCTCCTTACCCTAGTGCTAGAGCTGTGGGGTCCAAATTGTCAGCCTCTTGTGGGATCATAAACATGGGAGAGCTGCATCTCCCAGTCTCTTGTAACATCTGCTGCAGGATGGTGCTGAGAAACAAGAAAAGAAATTGCAGTCACTACTGTTTCCCTGGCTACTTAAAAGGATCTTCATCAGAGTCATGGCAATTCATAGTGGCCCCAAGGCTCCTATTCATTGGTGTCAAGAGCATCTAGTAAACTAAAGGATTAGGGGATTTTGCTAACACTTTTTTTGGTGTTTTGTAGGATATGAGCTGGCTTAGTTAAATAAAATATATTTAAATATATTTTTATAATTATATTTATAAAAATATATTTAAAGTCAAAAGTTTTCTGTATTTTTAATTACTTTTGATGACAAAGGGGTCAGTAGCTTTAAAG
>VWYI01034203.1:0-22934 GCA_013399455.1 Anthoscopus minutus
ACAACATATTTATATATATATCTACTGGTCAAGATACTATTAGTAACTGCATTTCATAAAATATCCTCTTTCTGGCCCACAGTCTGTTGTACCTATCTGATAGGTCTAACGCTGGCGGGCAGATGTTGCATGTAACCCATATTATCTCTCTAGAGCCCGTGTGTGCGAGAGCCAGCCATCTGTTTTCTGGACTCTGATCTCCCAAGTCTTTTAAGGCCAGCCCCATGGAGAATGGTGGCAGCAGTGGCTTGTCATCCAGTGAACAAACATCACACCAACTCCTCTACTTTTTTATACTCCCTGAACAATATTGCATGGTTTATTTTAATTATAAAGCACCTTGTTAATTGCATTCTGTTTGTTGAGTTAAACCCATGTAACCTGGAGGTTCTCTACAGAGATATGATAAATTTGAATTCCATAAGTATTTAGCAGTTTTCCAATTATGAATAACATCTGATAGGGAAAAGAAAACAAAACCAAAAAAATTCATAAGCCTCACTTATGTCTCTAATCCTCTTGGTAGCAAGTTTTCTGCAAGTTATCTAGGAAAAGTAATTAGTAGATTATTAAATGCAGTACTTAACAATAATAGTGATATAAATGCTTTTGGACACTTAAAAAAATGTCAACCATGAACTCTTGATTGTTCAGTGTACATCTGCTCTGACAATTCTACTTTATAAGGGAAGCTCTGTGTCCTGTAAAACTGCCTCACCCGTCTTTGTTTTGATTTACTTTTAAGTTATTTATTCTATCTTGCCTCTAAACTTTTGAATAGACCAAACATATATAAATATTATAAATATTTCGTCAATTATACATATTATTCTAAGATTTTAATATTACATCTTAAAAAAGAAAAGCTGATTGGGATGTACAAGAAGCATGTTCTTGCATCCAAACCATTGTTCTAATGCTTTTATGGACTTCAGTGTTTTTTTTCATCTCTTCTTAACTGTAGCATGTAGAGTGGTGATTTGATCAAAACCTCTTACAACCAGGTATTTTACAAAGACAGATGAAGGCAGTGTCTTTTACCAAGACTGAGTGAAAACAAATTGAATATGGGAAACAAACAAAACCGTTAACTGCTTTACAAAGGAGACTCTCTTCTGAGGTATGTTAAGGTTTTTTATGTTCTTCTAGTTGATAATCTGTAGAAAGAATTTATTACAGACGACAATTAAAACAGGAAATCTCACACAAGTTTCAAATAAACTTTGTTGCTTTATGACCTTAAACATTAATTAAGAAGAAATCAGCCAGGAACTTAAGAATTTATTTTTAATGAAGGTTAAAAAAACCCTATGAATATTTGACACAGAATATTTTATTATCCATATTCTACTCTGCATATAAGAAAGGATAAGCTTTTTCAGTACACTAAATATCATAATTCTACAGGTGTCCAGAATGCACCATGAAGTAAATCAGCTTGTCTGCTAGCTGGGATTTAGACTGTCTTGCCAAAAGCCTACCAGTTTAACTGAATAATTCATGATGTTTTATGATGTGGAGTACTGTCCACAAAAGAGACACACTCATTTTTCTTATGTCCTGAAATTAGACTCAAAATGTGAGGTTAAGAAGAGAGGAAAATATGGTTTTACTCCTGCATTTAAATAAGCTTCTAACCTTGTGGGAAATGCACTATATGGCTACTAGTGACCAGTCATGTCCTATTGTATAATTGCTCTGACGAAGATGTTGAGTAACTTGAAATAACGAGAGTTTTCTGAGGAATCTTTTGTTAAAATTCAGGAGGTAAACTGCAATGAAAAAAGTGACAGAAACCAGACCAACTTTTGTAATCCACTGCTTGAGATCAGTTATGCTACCCAATTCCTGTAATGGAATGGTTACAAGGGTTTTGTTTTAAGCATTACTTGTGTTCCTAAAACCTCTCTCCAGGATACAGCAAGGACGTTTCTTGGGTAACAACCTGATTCTCAGTAATTACTTTTTTTTTAATTCTATGGCAATTTGTTTCAACAAATGGCATGTTTTATTAGTGCCAGGCCTCTGTAACCTTTTACACATGACTACATTCAATATGGCATTTTCTGCAGAAGAGAATGTTAGTATATCAGCACCACCAATGCTTTCATCTCCAAAGTGCTCCCATAAAGCTATGGGGTGACTGGTATAATCTCATTACTAACAAATAATTTCAAAGATGTCTATAGGTCGATTCCACTGAAGTTGTGGTGAATTTTACTGGGTTAAACCACCAAAAATTCAAATATGGAATTGATGTAGATGAAAAGCAAGATGAGAAGTAACATTTCTATTTCTAAACATGATACTTGTTACTTATTTTTAAATAACTTTCAAATAACTTACTACTACATAAGATATATTCTTAAGTAATTCATTGTCTGTGAACTTTAATGCCTTATTTATATATGCACATAGGATATTTTCCTCAGATCTATAGGTTATTTAATGGGGAAATAAAATATAATAATCACAAAACCTAAAAAATATGTTGCTCATATGCTTTCAAAATAAAATTCATATTGTTCCTTTCATTATCTAAACTCTAGGGTTCAGATTTAAAAGCAAAAGAAGATTTGTCACTTGGCAATGCAATAGTCATAGTTTTAGAATCTGTTTTCATGCAGATTTCATACTTCTGCATTACAAATACTTCAGTGTGTTTAAACAGAAAAAGAAAGAAAATATATTAAAATGCTCTATAGATTACCCTGGACTTTTACTTTACCCTCCCTCTTAAGATAAAATGACATAGGACAGAAAAATTCTTATTCAGAATGTCACTTAAAATTTTTAAGGCAACTTTAGTTTTTAATGGTGTTCAGGCTGGTGTGGATAAGTCTTTTAATTCAAGCAAAAAGCAGCAGGATAAAAGGAAATATCAAGTAGCACCAGGGCAGGTTTAGATTTGATATTAGGTACAATTTCTTTACCTAAAGGTGAAAGGGTTACCAAGAGTGGAAATAGGCTGCCCAGGGAAGTGGTAGTCAACATCCCTGGAGGTATTTAAAAGACATGTAGATGTGGCAGTTAAGGAAGTGGTTTGGTGGTGACTTTGTTGGCAGTGTTAAGTTTATGGTTGGACTCGATCTTAGATGTCTTTTCCAACCTAAGAGATTCTATGATTCTACCACTGATCCTCTCAATTTGGTGGCATCTGCAGACTTGACCATTTGCTCCTCCAGATAATTAATAAAAGTGTTAACAAGACTGCCCACAGATATCGGCATTTAATGATCACACATGGTGCTCTGGTTCCTCCTGCCTATTTACCAGATTTCACGTCTTTCTGTACGTGTACCTGAGGCAGATATCCATTTGCTATTTTTTGTCATTTCTGAGATCCCTCTTCACATAACTCAGAAGCATTTGCTTTCTACTCTTGATCACTACTTCACCTGTCTCCCAAATTCCTAGTTTAGAAGAATCTTGTTACCATGTTGGCCAGACTGTTGACAAGGATGTTGACAAGGATATTTACTGTTGACAAGGATGCTCTTGCCCCACTTTCTCAGGTGGATCCTGTCTCTCTACCCTGGAGCCCTCAGCGCTCAGAGTGAATCTCATGGCCATAAAAGCTGAATCCCTGTTGTTTGCACAAGCTGTTGAACTGGGTGTTAAATTGCAAGATTAATCTGCTCCCACCTAAGCTTTTCTTTTGTATTAGCAGCACTGAAGAGACAATATCTAGGGGCCCGGGTCCTTCAATCCTAGAGATCTGTGGTGATTCTCAGTGTGCTACAGCCCATCCCTGGCAGAGAAATCAAATATAGAAGGTTTCCATTCTAGCTACTTTCACACTGGAGATACCACAGAAAAGCTTTTAATAGGAAGTTATTTCTGCGACTTTTATTAGCAAGGGGATTTGCTATGTGAATTTTTTGCCTTGTCTTGTCCATTTTTTTCCTAGTCTCTTTGAAATTACTTAAGCTGATCATAAATTATTAGGCTGTTCAGGAAATACTGTTTCCATACACAGAAAGTAATGAAACAAAAAGCTGATTAAGGTTTAGCATGATTCACCCTGATTTGTTGAAGCTAACAATACTTAAATGCATACCTTCACTTCAGTCTGAGTTTACCACCAAGCTACGAGGATATTACAATTATTTAATCCAATACTGAATCTCTGTTCGTATCATGGAATGTCATTCCATGGAGAACATATTAATGCAATTATGCAAAGGAGCTATTTCATTCCTTTTTGGAAGTATGAAATTCAAGATAAATTAAAGTAATAAAAACCTGTCTCTCTGAAACTTGTCTGTAACAATCTGGTTAAGAAACCAGTGGTGCTATGTTGAATGTAGTTGCTACACTGGACAATATGTGAAAAAAACTATGAATAATAAATATTTTCTCATCACTTCACATATATAAAAAAAGCTCATTTGTTTTCTCATAAGAGCTATGAATGAAATTACCTTACAGCATATTGGACATGGAAGGAAATATATTTTATTCTTATAACAGGAATTCCTACTTTAACTGAGTTTTGTATCTGAAAATGCCTCTAAGCAGCCCTTATATTATCAGTAACATATTAGAAAATTGTTCAGATATTTTAGTTTGTAATCACAAAATGCAGATGTTAGGCATAAGCCTTACACTAAATAGAATCAATATTAAAATGAGTAAGGATAGTACTGTACAAATCCAATGAAATTGCGGTTATCTCTTGCAATCTATAGTAATCCTACTCTCATTTAGAAGCACAGCAATTTTTACATTCATCCCTTGTAGCTTATGCCATCAGTGGTGTGTAAAAATAATAGCATTGCTGTAGACATCAGAAATAAATGGTTTAAATGGGATTTTCTCATTCTTTTATTCTTCTCAATTCTATTCTGCTTATGGGGCACCTCTGGCAAAGGTTAGAAGACATGTGTTTGGTTGAATGGCTCCAGCTGCCCTGCTGCCTTTGCTGGAATTATGGATTGCAGCAGAAGAAGCAGCAGGGTGCACTCTGCTGTGTCCCAGCAGGGTGAGAGGTGAGTCGAGTGCTAGTCTGGACAATACCAGGAGGGGCAGCAGCGTGTTGTACTGGGGGACCTCGCCACATTTACTGCAGCTTTGTTTGCCCCTTCCCCTAAACTCCTTTGGTTTCTTTTTAACCCAAGCAACATTTCTGAAAATCAGTGAAGCTTAAGCGACATTTCAATCTACCCAATGACACAGTTGACTAACACAATTCTCCCTATGCCACCTAACAAAATATAGTATTAAAATCTGAGAAATTTTTAATCACTCATGACTAGCTATGCCAACAAAAAATCCTTGCCACTGCCAACACCTAATTTTTAACATACACTAAGTGTTGATCCTCCATTTAGACATTAAGGAGCTGAAACAGTATAGCAGGACATGAAACACACCTACCTAACTTTTGAGTAACAAAACCAAATTGTGCAGGCAGAGCATGTGCTATGGCTGTGTTGACCACCAGAGCTCATTACGTTACTAACTGCAAGTAGGTGTTGTTCTTTTACACTGGCACTGAGATTTTTTAGACATAGTTTATATTCGTTCACTCCTGCTTAAATAACTCTTTTGATAAATGAAAATGGAATATATGACTCCTGCCAAGTGTTTTGAGTTGGTGTTCATTCCACCTCCTGCTCCGGAAGTGAGGTGTCTGCTGTTGTCAAATATTTTGTTCCAGCATGATAACACCAGTATTGGTAACCCCAGCAGAATGATGTCAGCTGCAAGACAGCCACATTTATCTCAGCTACAGTCAGCTCAACTGCTGGAAGTAACTAATCAAAAGGAATTATGTTCTATACTCTCATTCCTATGAACTGTCAAATCCTAAAAGCTTGAATTCTAAAGCATAATGTAGCAGCATGAATAAAATGCTGCATATGTACAGATATAATTCATAGGTGAAGGACTCAAGCACAAAGATGGCAAATATCAGTACTGTATCCACAGAAACAAATATATGTGATTGCACTCTATTAGGGTGTTAAGCTTAGTTCTTAGTTACACTTCAGTAAGCATTGGGGAGCAAACCGTAATTAATTTGTTACTGAAGCAATTCCAAATCTGTAAAGGAAAAATAAAATATGAAAAACATTGAAGTAACTGTAGCTTCTAAAATTAAGCTAGTATTATTTTATGCACTAAGAGCTCTGGTTAATTTTGACTGATTCATCCTCATAATTCATTTAGAGATTGTTATGATGTCACGAACAATCAAACATGGTAGTGGTATTGTAGTAATCCATATTACTGGTGATCTACAATCTGAACGAGTTACCCTGTGCTGAGATTCAGGGGAAAATGATAACATTCCTGCAGCTGACAGCTATATACAGATCTTACCATTCTTCAAAGAATACACCATTCATCTTCATATAGAAAAAAGACATTACAGGTGTCTCTTCAATCAGGAAAGTACTACAAACTGAGCAAAATTTACAGAAGCCTCAGATCTTTAAATGCTAGATTTTTGCATTATTTAGAATTTATAATAGTATTTTGTAGCCTCGTTTTCATTATATGGAAATAAGTTATCTTGTAGAATAAGATCAACAATCAACAGTCTGATAATTGAACCACAGCCTAAAAAATTTCAGGAATTGCTTTAAAAAGTGGTGACCGGAAAATAAATCCCCATTATTCCTACCTATGAACTTCAGATTCCATAGGTTTACAAAAAAGTTTATGTATCCTACTGCAAAGGAAATGGGATTTGCACATAGGGATCTCTTAATTACATGTATCCCTAAAAAGGAAGCTTTACTGGAGTGCAGGACCTGTCCTGGCTTTGAAATTTTTGGTAATAAGGTTACAGTCGATAAGGAAAACTTATCATATACTTAAGGAGACACTGCACAGTAATTTCATCATTCCTTATTTTCAAATATCAAAGATTATTATCTTATAGAAACAGACTAATATTTCCAAGCCAGCATCCAAGCTGGAAGTTTTCTTCAAGTGACAGAACTGATAAAAGCATTACAGAAAACAATGTTTTTATTTTATGAAAAAATGTCATGTGCTTCCTTGGACAAAGGTTTTCTGTAACAAAACTTCTGGCAGAACCAGACTTCTACTGATGAAGACATTTGTCATCCAGTCTTCTGAATCTGAAAAAGTTACAGGACCTTTGAAGGAAATTAACCAAGTGAAATCTTCAAAATCTATTTATGAATTTTTAAAGATAATGTAAAGATGGGACTTTGTTTTTCCTCCTTGAACTAAAAATATATTTTAAATAAAGCTTCTCCTTGCTTCACTACAAGACTTAAAAGTAATAATTCAGTTTGAGGACATTTTTGCAGGACATAAATTATGCGAGAAATAAAGAATTAATTGGGAGGAAGCTCTACTGTACCACTGCCTGAAGTTCTGACTGTCAGTCTTCAGGTGAGATTTTACCAAAGAGCAGACAAGAATGTGTCATGAAAACATAATATATTACAGTACAGATAAAACTGAAGTGGCTTTTGCCATAATGTAGAAAAATCTGAGACAGTTCTGACTGACCTTCAACAGCACACACATGGGAGTTCGTGCTGTGGGTGACTGGATTATCTGAACACTCAGAGGAGACTGTGAAGAACATGGGTCTTGCCTTGGACACAAGGTGGGAAGAGAAGACAGAGAAATAGGCATGCCAGTAACTCCTGAAGAACACTGCACAGATGATTGTATGGAAAAAAGATGGTCTTTGGAAAATTTACATAAATTCTTCTTGTGAAACAAGAACTAGTAAAAGCTATTACACTATGAAATACCGAAGGAATTCTTTAAAAATAACTTCACTACCAGTGCTTTTGATCATGCCTCTAAATCCATATGCTTGGCATTTCACAGAAACTAAATACTAGTGCTCACCTTATCGTGCTTTTAGTTCTAATACATCATCAGTCCATTTCTTATTTGCTTATTCACTGAGCTCATATGCATCTGAGGAATGCTAACGCCAACACTAAAAAGAACAAGCCTGGTGCATATAAGTGACATACTACATGCTTTTTGAACACCATCCTCTAACTACTACCTTTTGTAAAAGTTACTTTCTCCACCTTTACTGGTTTTCTTGTATCTTCCTCAACAAACAATCCTCATCTATTCATACTCCTCTAAAGAAGACCTAGAAATACCAATAGTCACTTAAAAAAAAAATACATATCTGAAAAAGAAAAAAATTGCTTGAAATCCAGAAACTGGACTGTATCCTGTACAAACATCCTCATTGCTCAAAAAAAGGGATTATGAAGGGATTTCTGCCAGGATTTCTACCAGGACACAATAGCTGGAAGAGAATTCATAGGACTAATATTTCTTATCTACTATGAAATGTAAGCTATTCTAATAATGTTAAGAGATTCATATTTTCTTATTTCATATTTAAAATTAAGAAAAGTTTATAGGGATATATTATTGTGTTACTTTGTTAATATGGACAGCAAATGTAAAGTTAACTATTGAGAAATTAAACCCCTTGGAAATACTTCATAGATCTACTTCTGTGAATTTCTTTCAAGCACAGCTTAAATGGAACCAAAAGAAAATATTTGCATGTGCTGATTGACATAGGGATGGTCCTGGAGGAGTTTGTACTTGAGCATACAAATGTGAAATAAAATCAAATTAGCATGCTAAGGAAATTAACACTAATATAAATACATTTCTGAATAGTCACAGATAGCTAATCCCTGGGAAGAAAAACTTAAATTCTGTTTTTATTTATGAAAATGGATTCTAATAGAGTTCCACTTGCTAAAAATGTTCAGAGCCTTAGGCTATGCCTAAAGGCAGAGACACTATATGTGCTGCAAATCCCAACTATTTCAAGTATTTCTGCTTAAAGCTACCCTAAATCTGGCAAAATTTTAATACCATATAATGAGCTTGACATTCAATTCCATCAGCTGCATACATAATGAACTAATTTCCTTTTTGAATTGATAGATCTAATTAAATTACAATTTAAAACACTATTAATCTTTGCTAATCAGCAGCAGTGAATGGAGATACCTCAAAGGTAATAGATTTTATATTCTCTTAAAACGCTTCAAACAAAACTAAACCAACTTGTTCTAGCACTAATTCAGTAATGAACATAAAAGCACTTAGCACCTAAACATCTGGAAAAGGAATACAAAAATCCACGAAGAATTAAGAATAAAACACCAACACATCTATAAAACTTGCATTTTACTCTAATAGAATTAAAGAAATATTCTTCTACAGATGCCAGAAATGTATAATGTAGATTAAAAAAATACAAAAGATAATAAACAATAAACCAAAAAAAGTTTTACAGTGACAAGGAAGGACAATTTATAAGAATATAAATTCCCAAACTGAACCTTTTTTCTTTTTTCTGTCTCTTATCTCAGAATTTATTTTAATGTTTGACTAATCAAAAAACTTTGCTTATTTTCTGTACAGGTGATCACCAGAGAGTTAACATGTCACACACAAAACCCAAAGTAAATAAGCTGACAAAAGAACTATTTTCTTCAGCTTGACAACAAGTCTTATTAGAGATATGAGGTCATAAGCAACTTTCTCTAGAAGCTCAGATTTACAGCCAATTGTTTTACGAAGCCATTTAATAGATTGTGAGAATATTTACAACTTTGCTGATGTTAAAATATGCTACTGTTTTAGTGTATTTTGACTTCAGAGAAAAGAAACAATCTTGACTCCTAAGAGTTTGAACTAAGACTCATGTTGTGACTAACTAATTGCCAGGTATAGTATTTTCATTAAGGATAAAGGATTCTTGTAAACAGGCAGTACACATTTTTTGAGTGAATTTGCATGAACTAATACTAGATGTAAAAGGAAGCTTCAATTACATTTCCAACCACTTGATAATCATTTCAAGTTTTCAGCTTGCAATAAATTAAAGCTTATATTATGAAAAAAACCAAACAAATGACAAGGAAAAATTTTTTAAAAATCATAATGTGGAAAACAATCAGGCTAAGTGTTGGTCAGCAAAGTCAACTGATTATTCTACAATAAAAAGAAACTTTCCAAAAGCAATTGACCACTGACATCAGACTAGAAAAAGACCCAATGTCCTGACAACAATTCCCAACCCAACAGAAATGTCCTTTTCCAAACAAGAGTGAGTGATATTATTTCTTTATATTACATGAATTAACTTATCATAGGCATATTCTCTTTGCTGCTTGCATCCCTACAAAGAGGCATGGAGATCAGAAAGAGTAAATTTAAAAAAAAGCAAAAGGCTACCTGAAGTTTAATCATCTTACTTGGAGAATACTGCAAAACTGTTAAACTTGTTTACTGTTAGGTTTGATAATGAACAACACAAAATACAGATAAACAATAATCAGAATATCCAAAGCCAGGAAACTGTGATGCTGCAGCTTTTACTGACCTGGAACTGTGAGGTGTATATGCTGATGTCAATAGATTATTCTGAGTGGTAGAAAGAAAATTGCAAAAGCTGCAAAGAGATTTTATACTGCTGTGAAATCAGATTATAAACCAGCAGCTGAAATCCAGTGTCAATAAAAACAAAGCAATGCACATGGGAAAAAAAAAACAACCTCTAGCTATAGATATATAGGAATGTACTCTAATTTAGCTATTATCATCTCAGAGAGAGATCTGGAAATCACAGTAGAAATGTTTCAAAGTAAACATCAAGCCAGGGATCAGTAGCTGTCAGAATAGAAGCGGAATGATTCAAGTTACTAAGAAAAGAACAGAGAACAAAACAGGAAAAAATAAAAGCTCACCATTGCAAAGCTACATAAGCCCCAGTATCTACCTTGGCAGTTTTAAAACTGAAAATCTGTGGTTGAAAGAAAAGTGTTCAGAGAAAGGAACAAATAAAGTCTTATTACTGGAACACACCATGAGGACGTGTTTATATGTACACAGACACAATTATGAGCACCACAGGAAAAGTGAGCCATTGCTTACCACAAGAGACGATAAAAGAACAAAGGACGTAATACAAAATTTACTGACACAACAAACTGAAGACTTTGAAGAGACAACCAAGTGGCTGAAGGCCTAGCAGAGGATGCAGTGCCCTTACCAGTAAGTTGTTTGAAAGTACCAGCGTTAAGAGTACTGCTAAATACTTGCTGCCCTCATTAGCTTCCTTCTCTCCAGCACAACATGAAAATGGACTATGGAGAGCTGCCAACTTCTAACTTTGCCTACTAAACCAATGTAATATGATCATTACTGGGCACCCTTCAATCCTCACCAATAAAACTTCTGCAAACTTAGTTGTAAACTCCCGACAAGATCATTTGTCAGTATTATGATGGAACAGAAGGATGAAGAATAACGGATTTTAGCATCTGATTAACTATTCTGGAGTTATCAGCAAGCAAACACTTACTCTGAAACAGATGTGAGATGTCACTCCTCTCTCATTATGGCAAAACTGCAAATAGTTTTCTACTAAATTACCTATCTCTCCATATGAGATACTCAGTATCACATCTTCTGTTTTACCCATACTGACATTCAGCATACTTCAGTCATACTGACATTTCCAGCAGACTCCATTCACTCACGTTGTCCCATGAAGCTCAGGAGCTATCCATATTTTTTAAACCAAAAAATTATACACATATGTATTAAGCATACACTGAGGATAAAAACAGGTCAAGAAGATGAATGTCTGTGAAAACATTATCTATATTGTCCTTGTCCCACTACATAAGCAATGAGGAACAGACTTATCCATATTTTAGTTCACATTATATTTAGAAATTATTAACTACTTTACAACAAAAAGAAGAAGGGCACTCTGGTTTAAACAGCCTACTCAAGATAAATGAGAGAGAAAAGTAGTTGAAGAAACCTCTGCACAACAGTTACTTGCAGAAGAAAAGGTTTCCTCATCAAAATGTTGAAGATAGTTTATCATTGAACACAAGAAAAGAAATGCAATTAGGAGCCCTACACCAATTTGGATGTCAAGTAACTCTGGATGGCAGGCATATTTATCTTGTGGTTTAGATGATGGCAGGTATTTCCAAGTTCTTTTTGTAAGAGGGTGAATAACCGATGAATATCTGCTAATGGGTTTGTGAGAAAAGTGCTGAAGATTGAGGAAGTAAGCAACATGACTAACACAACTTGTTCACTAGTGTCTTCCTTTAGGAGTGTAATTAATCCATCTGATTAAAGCATGCATTATTGGTAAAAACACAATTTTTCTTATGCTAAAAAATTAAAAATCAGCTCAGGAGAAAGCAAAAGTAGGGATATTCAGAATATATCGTAGTATTAACTTCTGTTTCACCTTCCTGGTTCAAGTTCTACCATCCCTCACAAATATGAGAACAAAATGGGCTTCTGTTTCTATCTTCAGGTGAATCTATACCTGCTCTTTTTATTTCAGCTAAATTCAGAGCTAATTATAGCTTTTACTCACTTGGAAAGGCATGCTATTACCATTGCAATTTTTCAGTTCCTCTGTATTGCTTTTTGATTCACCTCATTAGCCAACCTCTAATTTTACTTAACCAAGCCAGAATGTTTAGTTTCTTGTCCTTGACTCCACCCTCTCCTGATTTTCTTTGTCTTCCTTCTTTCTTTCTTCTACACTCCTACTTCAGTTTATATATCCAGTAGCCTAGCATTCAACAACACTACTAAAATAACAAAACAAAAAGAAAAATAAAACAACAACCAACCAACCAATCATCCAGGCAACCAAAAAACAAAGCAAAACCCAAAAAGTAAACATTGTGAAAAAAAACCAGTCTAGGATAATATCCTAAAAATAATGTAAGTACATATATAAACAGCAAAAGAAAGATTTTTCAAAGCTCCAAAATGTAGTTAAAATGCTGATAGGACTTTCTCTACTCTGTGTTGACTTGCTCTGGCCCTTCACCTTCCCTTCTCTTAAGCATGCTTGTCTGCATACCCACACTTCTCAGGGTTTTTCTATGGTTATATCCCCTTCACACCTTTTCCCTTCAGAATCTCTTTCCATCATAAATTGTTTTCATCTGGCTCTATCAGCTCTCAGCACAACTTAATTCCTCTACACCGAACAGAAATTAACATGCATGGAACAAAATTATTTGGTCTGATATTTTCTCTAGTAAGTTTTGGCCCTTTCACCACCTTATTTTTATTTAATTTTTCAGGAAGGGAATTCATTATTATTTTGAGATTCTACAGCATGCAGCATAATAAAGGACTGCAGCCATGAGAAACAATAAGAAAAATCTTGCCAATCATCTTTTATAGACTTTTCTTTTTTTTTTCTTATCCTACTAATTTTGACTGACCTAAGAAGTCTAAGTCTTTGACATGATCCCAGTCTCATTTTGCTATAGAGGATGTGATACACTTTTTTTGATGAAAGAATATAACAATTGTAAACTAAGTTATGAACACATCATTATTCTTCCTAAAATGCCTTTATGAAAAAAAACAATGTGAATAGGCTACTGAACAATCTCAGAGACCTTTTTTTTTCAGTAAGGGTATGGAAAGTATCATTTTCTTTTTATGTGGATGAATCCAGCAGTATCAGTCCATTTCCAGAAAAGATCTTTATTCATGATTACATCTGCAAGCCTACTACTGAATGTCTACCAGAAAATGGTAACTATGAAATCTATACCTGAAACAGATATCAGTACCACTCTGCTGAGATCAATGATTAAATACTTTGGTATATAAAGAATCCTTATAAAATATATTTAAAAACCCACAAAAATTTGGTTTCAGAAGCTACTGATAACCTTACAGAGAACAGGAAAGGCCTTCAGAGGTAGTTATGCTTTATTTTTCTAAAAATATCTATGACTGTTGTTAATGCAACTCTTATAAGCTATTGGTTATCTCTCCTTACTCAGCTGCTGTGCCTCTGCAGCGTAATGAAATTCTGGTGTGATGATAGCACATCCTATTAATGAAAGTGTTATGGACACAGATGGCTATCAAGGCTGTGGATTGCTGAATACCACGACTGTAGCTGATTTTCTAGCTGATATCATTCAGTATAAAGAGTCAACAAATCTGGGACACAAATAACTTTGTATAAAGCATACTCTAGTACTCAGAGGAAGCTTTTTCTGTTCAAATCAGAGCATGCAAAGGATATAGAAAAGAGAGGGAGAGGGTAAAGAGAGGGAAAAGAGTGTCGACACCATTTCCATTCTCATGAATAATTTTTTTTTTCAATTGGCAAAATATTTTGAAAACCATTCAAGTGGATTCAGGTTTACATCCTAAAGGTACAATCTAGAACAAGAAAAAATAAATGTCTTAACCCAAACTGTTAAAAAAATCTGCTAATAAACCAATTTTTAATATATTTCAGCATACTTAACAATATCCTCATAATTTTCTTAAACCTCACTTTCACAGACATCACAAGATATTTATACTGCTTTAATTTCAATCTTTACCTTTTTTTTCTTCATACTCATCATGTGTAAATATATAATCTGATGAATTTTCATAATTGATAGCCTGTGTATATTGTATTATCATACAAAACTTTTCTGTGATTTTTCATTTATGTTCAAATATCTTTTTCCACTGTTTTTCACTGTAGAAAATCTCGACATTTTGTTATGGGAAAATAAAAATAAAAAGTATATTACACGTGGGCTATACTGTACATAGGCACAGTATTCTAAGGAACTGAAAATTTGAATCTTGAATACTGTGTAAACTAACATCTAAGTGATGTTCCATAATTTTGAAGAATACTCCAAAATTAGGTTGAATACTTAAGTTAGCAGGGGCAGTCTAACAGGATGTCACACCTCTAAATCTCACTATTTTATGATATGATTTCAATGATTAAAGGAATACTATTTTTGATTATTTTAATAAACTCAATGTGAAACGAATTATTTAAAAAAAAATAGAACCAGTACTTTATGTTAACAGTCCACAATGAGACAAAAAAAAATTCCGAGTACAGAAAAAATCCAATGCAAACTGAGAAGCAGTTAGTCTTTCTCGTATAAAATTTTCCATTCCAAATAAAAGCTAGAAGTAGATTATTATAGATTACAGTGAAAAGTACACTATTTGAAGCAATTATTATATAAAAACTTACAAAAAAGATAAACCATTTATACAAAGAATTTCAAATTACTCTTGAATCTGAACATCTTAAAATTTATTTCTTAGAGGAAGCTTGTCACTGCACTGATCCAATTTTTTCTTTCTTTATATCTAGCTATCCAAAAGACTACTGATCCAGTAAATTCAAATTCAGGGAAACAGGTTCATTAGCTTAAAAAGCATTCTTAATTTGACTAAGAGGTTAAAGTATGTGAACCTTAAATTATAAGAATATCAAGATAGGAATCATGTCTCTCTGTCTGGGTAGGCTATTTTATTAATTCTATAATAGGATCTAGACTCATGCTCATGTTCCAGATATAGTCATTAACATCTGAAAGAGAAGTAAAAACTACTTCATGTACAGAAACCTTTCCATAGTCTTTATTTGCACGCTAAACACAATCTCATTTTAGAATTTCCTACACAAAGAACTGGCACCACTTAATTCATAATAAATTAGTTTAGCCATTGTAATAGAAGGATGGGCTCTTACACTGGTTTAAACCTGAATTTAAACCTGAGTCCTCTGGCTTGTCCTGGAAACTACTCTCATGGGTATAATTACTAGCTTGGGACAATTATAATTGCTAGGTAACTTTGTACAACAGTGAGGCTTTTTTACTTGTAAAGTCATCCTTGACCAGGAAAGTAAGATTGGAGCAGAAGAACTAAATGTTGGGGAAGAATTTTGTGTTTTGGCCTTTCAGCTTCTAATTTATTTACTCCAATAATATTGCCACATAATAATATTAATATAAAGGGATTTTCTATTTTCTATAGATTTATACAATATAGATATAGATATAGTTATATATATATGTTATATATTATAGTTATACATAGATGTAGTTATACATATATAGTTATATATTATACTTATTTATATATATATATGTGTAACTATGGCTATGTAGTTATATAGGATACATATAGATATATATATATCTATAAAACAACTATAGTTGTAGTTATGTAACCAGAATATAGAGATAAATATGAAAAACACCATACAATTACCAGAAAATAAAATCTCATGCTATGCACAGTACCTACAGAACTGAAGGCAACATGATACTCAGCATATATATTTTGTTTCCAGCTCCATTAACCAAATTAACCTAAACTGTGCAAAGACATTCAAAAGTAGCTGTACTCAGGTTACAGAACAAGAGGCAGGGCAGATTCTGTGAAAAGCAGGGCGTGCACTGCTCCACATCACATCCCCTGGTTCCTCCTGTCCAGCCCAGAGTGACTGTCAGCTGCTGGCACACCAGAGGCCCCACCTGGAGGGGAGCGCCCCAGGAGACCAAAACAGATGAAAGCAGTTGCACAAAGGCACACATGGGCAAGGCCCAGCATTTGGATTTTACAGTAGCTACAATTGTGCTGGAATTCAAGTGGTGATTATTCATCTTTCTCTCTCACTCCCACCCTGCTCTCTGTTCTAATCTTGCTCCTCTCGAACTCTGGGTAACTTAAAGTTGGATGGGTTAGAGGCTTATAAGTCAATATCCTGTGAAATGCTTTATTTTGACTGAATATTCACTTTAAAATTTGCCAAGTACCCTTGATTTCTAAAGTTTGACAGTAAAAGTTTGTTGTGCAACCTCCAGATAATGTCATTTCTCCTATGCCCCTGCCTCAGGGTATAAAAAACCCAAGCCCCTTTAAAAAACTCATCAGCCAAGTCTGGAGCTTAACACCAACAAATGCAGATAATGCCGTTCATATCACTGGTAAAGGAACACTAACTCAGCACTTTTTAGTGTAGGATGGTTAAATTACAAAAATTAAAGTGTGATGTGTATTCAAATGAACAGAGGTCAGGTACTTAAAATATTCATACAGACCAAGACTTCCACTTCTGACATGCAACAAATGCAAAATTGCAAAACCTAGTTCATTAGCATAAAGAGTCTAAGAATTGCTCTTCAGGAAATCTGGTACTAAAAGCCCAGCAGTATTTTCTAACAGTGAAGACCTACTGAGCTTTTTTAAACCCAAATGTCCTCTTGCCCCAAGACGTGAGGCAGTTTATCTGCCTGCTGCCCACCACTTCAACAAGGAGCTTCCAACATTCACATTGAAGTTACTAAGTAGGCTGCCTGCAGTTGAAAATAAAAATTCAAATAGAATCTATACAAAAATACAGATTCAAAGAGACAGACATCTGTAGGAGTTTCTGAACTTCCGAGATGAAATGCACAGAGAAAACCTTGATATTATTCGCTAAAACATGATACATTCCTGATCCAGTCACAAAGTCACATCACAATAAAATTAGGTTCCAGGCACTCTGTGGATAGCATGATTTGGCCTCTGAAGGAAGATCAAACTTTAGATGGGAACAAATTGCTGATGCTCTTCAGAGAGGCAGCAGGCCCTTCTAGGGGATCCCATCAGGTATCACCTTGCATAAACACACAGTAAGCCAGCAGGGGGACGTGTCAGTGTACATGACCAGATGACACTGAACCCGGCTCATTTATATTTTGGGCAGGCACCTACATTCAACACTGCAGCCTTCTTTTCCTTATTCCAAGGCTGGCATTTCCCTTGGCTTTATACTTATATATAATGACTAGACTTCCAAAACTTACATCAAAATTCTGACTTAAGGCTGTTAAAGCAAGAGTGTCAATACTGCGTCTAGGGTAACTACTTACTTTTAAAAAGCTGCTCAGAATTTGGCAATATTCTTAGCAAGCCCTCAAAGTTTTATGCTTAACAAAATTAAAAATTCATGCAAAGCTGAAGCTTGAAATTTAAAATATGCTTGCTGCTTTACGCAGAAGACATCTATCCTACCAAAGCAAGCCTTCTATTGAATTATTTTAGTCTGTATTACATATACCGCAGACAGTAAGCTTTAAAAATACAGAAAAAAAATATTATTATCAAGGTCAGAACGACTGAGTCTTCCAATTTTGTAGACTGTTACATGATATAATTGGAGAGAAAACAGGTGATTATTTCCACTGGCTGTTGTTATTATAATGCACCAAACATTCCAGTTAGTGCACCAAAACATTCCAGTACAACTGAAAAAAACACAACGCATAGACCTTTCTTTCTTTAAAAAAAATCAAACTCCAAATCAGTTCTATTCTTTATATGAAACACTTAATTTTTTTTTCTATCCCAAAACAGAATTTATTTATTCTTTGCAAGGCACAGTCTAGACTGATACATCTTCTTCCATAGTCAATTTGGGCTGAACCTTGCCCCCTGAAAAGGAATAAGCATGGGTGGAAGTTGGCTATGTATGCCCTTCTCAGAAGGATGCTAGATGAACCTCTGACACCCTAAAAAGACATACTCTGAAACATGTGGATGGAAATTCTATTTTTCCACTTCCACCTCATCTGAGCGTACAAAGAAGTTGTGAGGGCTTTCCTCCTTACCCTACTCCCAAGAATCTGGACAATTAACAAAAAGAAGAAGCTAGCTATCCTTATTGCCTTGTATCACCAATGACATCTATCATTAGACTGCAAGAGCTTTTAGTCTAAGACTGTGAGAAATCATCCTGCATGTCTGTCTTACTGTAAAATAACACAGCAGTAAAACATAAGCAAAACAAGTTAGAGAAATAATAATTAAGGTGATATTAAAGTTTATTTCTAATATAAAAATGCCAGTTTTTATGACATGATTTTTTTTTCTTCCTCCAATATGACCTCATCCCATAACTGCAGGGGAAGCTCAAGTCCTTTGTATCACCATAAATATATGGCTTTCTAAGGTTCTGTCTTCAGAAAAGATATTTTCCCTGAATCAGCACTGTGCAGACTGTTCTGAAAATGATATACAAAAATGCCTAGCACTAACTACTCTGTCTCAGGTGCTGGGTATAGTAGTGCTATTAATGTTGTCACTAATTTTACAATCAATTTTAACATTTTCTAGGGCTTTTCTGACACATCATCTATCATCACAGATATTAAACCTAAGGTAAGTTAAAAATAAAGTGGTACATAGCTTTAAAATGCCATTTCTAACCATGTTATAGCCTTTCTTGATTCACTTTTATGAAACACTATTTTTTTTGTTTATAGTTCTTTGAGCTTAATGGGATTCTTAATGGTTGGGGGGGAATATTCCTTGACCATGCTACTTTCACATAGTGTTTCACATGTCTGAAATGTCATTTAGCTATACTTATATCTCACCCATTGATGGCAGGGGTATTCGCAAAGGTTCATCTCTCTATATTCTCTTAAACTCGCTGAAGACAAATATGTTGCCCTGACAGAAGCCCATCTTCACACATGAATAATTTTGAGTCTCCCTTTTCCCACTCTTCTGGGGATAACTGGAAGGTAAGATGACAACCAGAGGGAGTAATATAAACATGTTACATTTTTTCTTTAAACTGCCTCTAATCAGTGAAGACAGTGGCTTTTCCAGAAGGCAATCTGAGCAGCTGATGGCCTGAAATGTTTACACACATTACATTCAAGCAGAAAACCTATCTCCTAGTCATCCTATGTTCTCTTTAATGCCATAAAAGGAAAAGAGACAAGCTTTCAGAAGTGATTCTGATATTGACACTAAGTGATCTCTGGAATGCCCTTTGCAGCCCCCAGTCTGCAGGGGGAGATGCAGAGGGAGCTTACAGTGACCAAACTCCTGAATTTATAGGTCATGTTGACCTATTGCCAGAAGTTAGGTAATGAATCAGACTGCAATCAGAACTGCTGTGGTTGTTGATAGTGCCCTGCTGCAAGATATCAAGAACAGAAAACTCTACCCAGTGATTCAGTGCATACTTATGCTAATGCATATGTTCTAGTTATTTTGTCCAGTTCAATTTAAAATGTCTGTAGTAATTAGGCTTCTAGTCACTTCCTCAGAAAATTGTTCCACAATCTAATGTCACATAACCTCTAACCATTTTTCTGGGCTGAAACTGCCATCAGAGCACATAGATGAAAGAGGGTTAGACTACATGGGTGACTGCATAGGAATGTCAAGGAAGTAAAGGAAACAAAGCTGTTAGCATTGCTGAACTAATGCATCCAATCAAACACCAGGAGGCTGAAGGTGTTGTCTTTCAGATGAAATGTGAAAGCAAGGCACTAAGCATTAGAGGCAATTAAAGTTCTCTCAGCACTCTTTGCACAGTATCAATGCTAACCCCTTGTTCCTGGCCACCTTCCAAATCACATAAATAATTCTGCTTTCCTAAATATTTCCCTGCCCTATAATTTTAAAAGGCAGCCGTCTCTTGACTTGAAATAGTATATTGATGCCAGGTTTAACCACAAAGTAGGATGCTTATAAGTGGAAAGTATTTCCAGGTCTTTGTTTAAGGTACAAGAAGAATTTTATTTTCAATGACATTTTATTCACTCTTATCCTGGCATTCTATACTGTGTCCAACTTGTAAGTTGTGATCAACTCCCTGCTACTTGACTGCTGTGAATGAACTGTTCTGTGGAAAAGACTAACGTTATGCAAAATTCTGGTCTGCATCTTTATGCCAGATTCAGTCATCAAATCAAAGAATCATTTAATATCTCAAACTGAAAGGGACCTGTAAGGATCATCAAGTCCAATCAGGACTTCTCTCAGGACTAACTAAGAGAAAACCATGTGGCCAATTACACACACAGAGGATGGATCCTCTAACACTAAAAAGAAAAGGGCAGTTGTAGTGGGTGTTTCCCTTCTGGGGGGAACAGAGGGCCCCATGTATCGACTGAACCCATCCTACAGGGATGCTGCCTCCCTGGGCCTGGGTACATATCACTGAGAGACTCCCTGGGCTGATTCAGCCCTGTGATTATTACCCACTGCTGATACTCCAAGCTGGCAGTGATGAGATTGAAAAGATTAAAAGGGACTTTAGGGCACAGGGTCACAGGTGGTTGATAGGGCAGGAACACAGGTAGTGTTCTGCTCAGTCCCTTTGGTGGCAGAGAAAAAATATGAAAGAAATAGGAGAGCCCACAGTATCAACAAGTGGCTCAAGGGTTGGTATCATCAGCAGAAATTTGGGTTCTTTGATCATGGGGCAACTGGCCTGCTGGAACTAGATGGGCTCCATCTCTCTGTTAAGGGCAAAAGGATTTCAGCACATGAACGGGTGTAACTTATTGAGAGGGCTTTAAACTAGGTTTGAAGGGGTAAGGAGATGCAGCTGGGCTCTCTGGAAGCAGGCCCAAGAATGATAAACCTGAGTTAGGGGTGAAATCAGCATCCTAGCTGATGTGCATGTATACCAAAGTATGCAGCATGGGTAACAAACAAGAGGAACTGGAGGCCGTAGTGCAGCAGCAGAGCTGTGATGTATTTGCCATCACTGAAACATTGTGGGACGAGTCACATAACTGGAGCTCTGCAGTGGATGGCTACAAGCTCTTCAGAAGAAAGAGGAAAGAGAGAAGAGGTGGAGGGGCGGCCCTTTATATTAGGGAGGCTTTTGATGTTATGGGTATTGAATCTAATAATGATGGAGTTGAATGCCTATGGGTAAGAATTAAGGGGAAGGCCAACAAGGCTGACATCCTGCTGGGATCCACCCAACCATGAAGAAGAGGTAGGCAACTTATTCTATAAGCAGCTAGGGAATGTTCCAGGATCACCAGCCCTTGTTCTTGTAGGTGACTTCAACCTATCAGACATCTTCTGAGAACTTAATACAGCAGAAAAGAGGCAGTCCAGGGAGTTCTTAGAGTGACAGACTTAGAGGACAACTTTATGTCGCAGCTGATGAGTGTGCTCACCAGGGGAGGGACTATATTAGACCTGTTTTTGCAAATAGACATGGGCTGGTGGGAGATGTAGTATTTGGAGGCTGCTTGGGGCACAACGATAATGAAATTATATAGAGTTCTCAATATTTGGTGAAACCAGGAGGAACATCATTAAGACTTTTACAATGGACTTCCAGAGGGCAGACTTTGGCCTATTTAGGAGACTTATTCAGAGAGCTCCTTGGGAAGCAGCCCTCAAAAACAGAAGAGTCCAGGAATGGTGGGCATGCTTCAAAGCAGAGATCTTGACTGTCAGATGACAGAGAACAGACTGTGCCTGTGTGCCAAAAGATGAGTCAACAAGGCAAACATCCAGCCTGGATGGACAATGAGAAGTTGAAGGAATTAAGGCATAAAAAGAGGATGTATTGTCTTTGGAAGGAGGGTCAGTTCTCTCAGGAAGTATTTAAGGGAGCTGCTAGGCCATGTAGAAAAAAAAATAGGGAGGCCAAAGCTCAGTTCAAGCTTAATTTGGCAACTTTTGAAAAGGATAATAAAAAATGCTTTTACAAATGTATTAACAGCAAAAGGAAGCATAAGAACAACATTTTCTCTCTACTGGATGTGGGAAGGAGCTTAGTAACTAAAGATGAGGAAAAGACAGAAGTGTTTAATGCCTTCTTTGCCTCAGTCTTAAGTGGGAAGATGGCTTGTCCTCTGGACAACTTTCCTCCTGGATTGACTGATGGTGTCAGGGAGCAGAACGGTCCCCCTGGTACCTAGGAGGACACAGTCAGAGAACTGCTGAGCCACTGGAGGTTAATAAATCTATGGGACCAGATGGGATCCAACTCAGGGTGATGGGGGAGCTGGCAGATGAGCTTGTGAAGCCGCTCTCCATCATTTACCAACAGTCCTGACTCACTGGTGAGGTTCTGGATGACAGGAAGCTGGCCAGTGTGACACCCATTCACAAAAAGAGTGGGAAAGAGGATCCTGGTAAATACAGACCAGTCAGCCTGACCTCAGTACCTGGTAAGGTAATGGAACAGTTTGTACTGAGTGTCATCAGGCAGCACTTACAGGATGGTCAGGGTATCGGGCCCAGCCAGTGTGGGTTTAGGAGGGGCAGGCCGTGTTTAACCAGCCTGATCTCCTTTTATGACC
>VWYI01034208.1:1558-14283 GCA_013399455.1 Anthoscopus minutus
AGATTTCTGGTTTGCTTCCTTACACACACATGTTCTGATGGTAACGACATTTTAAGCAGTTAATTGTTTTGTATATACTTTGATGGTCCTGGTAATATTCTACAGATGTAGAGAGAACAGGTGGAACTTTTTATTTCAAGCTCCTAGGAGCAAAAAGGAAGAAGATAAATTTTGAGAAGCCAAAATAAATTATTAGGAAATTAGTGGTTATTTTCATTAGAATTAAAGGGTAAGAAAAAGCATGAATTTTGTTCTAAATAAGAAGATGCTCTAAACAATTCAGTTTTGTTTGTCTGAAAAATCTCCAGTGCAACTGGAGTGCTTTATGTAATTGCTGTCACCTGTGTAAAAGTACAATTTTGATAAAACTTTCCATGTTTCCTTTCAGAAAAAATATATTGCTTAAAAATTAGTAATAGTTCAAATTTAAGTTACTGATGGAATTTGCTTGTGTACACAGTTTTGATAATTTTATTTTGTCACCATTGAAGAGCACAATCATAATAATTGCTGTTATAAATACCATAAAAAGGAGTATTGCTAGAGCAAGGATCATTTCATTCTCAGAAATGAGTGTTTTGTTTATTGTACATATTGTCCAACAAAGTGAAAATAAAGGTTAGGCTTAATCACTCTGAAATGATGAAATATTAATAACATGTTGTTACGCCTATAATGCAGACTTTAATAAGCAACTGTAAAATTACCTTTTTGTCGAGTTTGTTTTACAGTTTTTTCCTTTGATTCTCTAATGATTCTCTGTTAAAATCTTTACCTCATCAATTTACATAGAGAGAAAGTAGATACTCTTTCTTTAATTATTCCTGTGTTATGGATATCCTTTGTGCAGATCTGTGTGAAGTCCATATATTTAGCTCTGACACTGTGACTTGGAATGGTTGGTGTAACATACTGTTCTCTGCATTGGAATTTTAATGATGCACTATAGTTTATCTGATGAACTTCAAACATGCTGTAGGTGGGAACCAGGAGATGTTGTGCTGAAACCTTGTTTCCACCTTGTTTATATATTGTAATTTACAATATATAAAGCCTTGTTTATATATTGTAATTTACGGCCCAGATCACGTAAAGCTGTGAGTGTATTCACATGTGAGTTATGGCTTCCCTCTCACCAATACAAACACGAAACATAAGGTAGGAGACATCAGGTCAGTTCAAAATAGAAGGAAATAAGCCTGAATCTTCTAACAGACTAAATTTCAATTGTAATGGCTCTGTTGCCTTTCAGATTGTTTCATGTTCTACAGGGTTCTGTCGTCTTTATCTGAATTGTCTCCTGAGAAGGAAGTACCAGGATGATTCACTGCCAGCCTCCAGTGGCTATCTAGCATTTGTGTTTCTGGTAAAAGGGATTCTGTCTGGTCTTCCTGGCACTGCTACCACTGAAGTGGTAAAATCTAATTTTAGGGGTATTACCAGAAACTGGTTTTCAAAATGCTTGAAATAGAACATCAGAGCGGGCTAGTTGTTTGGATGACATGGAAGAGTGGAGATTTGTAGCAGGCACAAATGAGGATTGAAAGTTTATAGAATGAAGAGTTGATGCTCTTGTTGTATTTGTTGTAGTTGTTTTGAAGCATGCAAGGCCTGCAGGAAAGTTTCTGATGGATTTTGATGTGTTGGAGATGGGGAGGGCATGTCCTAAACATGAGCTCTTGCCAATCAAACCTGCTCTAATGGCTGGCTCCAAGTGAGGTGGAGCAGAGGTACGAGGCCGAGTTCTGTCTGGCTTTTCTGGGTCATTCCTCAGACCGGGAACAGAGAATTCTCTGAAGTAGGCAGGGCCCCATTGTTTCCTTCCCTTCTGTATGGAGTGTGGGCCCTGAAGAAAATAGTTTGATATTTTGGTTATGCAAAAAAAGAGAAGGCACATTTTTTTTGTGGCGGTCAGTTTCATGCTCTGTTCTTGCAAGTCCAGCCTATGTGTTTGTATTTTCCCTACACAGTTTTTTGTGTTCTCTTTAGTAACAGTTTCTTTGACTGGAGGGTGTGAGAGGCTCCTCCAGCTGTTTCTCCCTCAAAACCTTTAAGGCAGACTGTCTGGTCTCAGAGAAACCAATTTCCTTTGTCTGAATCCAGTGTTGGTTCACAGGCTGAGATTTCCAGCAGGTGGTGTACAACTGACTCTTAGGTATCTGAGGCTCACTCTTCCCAAGTTTCCGAGAGGAAGAAACAGATCATTCCATAAATTACCATAACCAAACCTAGTCTTTAGCTGTTCATATTTTTTTGTGATGGCTGGGAGTGAGGATTTTATGAATGTATCCAGTGGCAATAGGGATCTCTGGGGTCATGAAGACTGCTCAGTGTCACACAAAGTCTGAGCGTCATCTGTGTTTGGGGCTGAGCATAATCTACTGAAACAGAATTGTACACATTTAAATAAAAGTCCACACAGTTCTGCCGTCAAGATGATCAGCTCCTTATCATGTCATTTCTATGGTGTGGATTCTTATTTCTGTTGCACAATTAAACCATCTGTAAATTTAAGGGGATAACATTTTATAATATTTGAAATGTAGTGACAGGAAAAGGATGAACGGCTTCAAACTGAGGGAGGGCAGGTTTAGATTAGCTATTAGGAAAAAATTCTTCACTGTGAGAGTGGTGAGAGCTTGAAGCAGATTGCCAAGAGAAACTATGGCTGCCTCATCCCTGGAAGTATTCAGTGCCAGATTAGATGGGGCCTTGAGTAAACTGGTCTGGTGGGTGGTGTCCCTGCACATGGCAGGGGGCTTGGAACACAGTGACCCCTAAGGTCCCTTCCTACCCAGACCATTCTGTGATTTTGTGAAATTGGTCAGGTGATACGGATGCTCTCCAGCTCTGAAATTTTTATTTCTGGAAAATATAGGTGCACAAACCCAGAGCTTATTTATAGACAGGTTCTCTGTCTTGCTTCTTATCTAAGTGCTTTTTCTGTAAGCAAAAGAATGGAGATTTTGGGAGATTTTTGGGGTTTATTTAAATTAAAGCTCAATACTACTTACAAACATCTTGTCTTATTTTATTGAAAGACTATGACAGCACTATTGTATGGTGCCATGAATGCAAAGTTTTCAGGAAAAACTAGACTCTAGGGAGTATGTTTGTTTTTTTAATACTGATGTTTTATACAAAGTGGCATATGCCAGAAACATTACTGGTTTGAGTGCCAAACTGTTTTCACCAAGAAAAATGAAGTGAATGCAGTTTTGCAGTTTGAAATGTAAAGGAGTTGAATGTTGTTTTATACCATATGATAATTTAAGGGATGAACTGCAATCAGTTATTCATATTATCTTCTATAATTCCAGAGACATTGGCTGACTTCCAGTTGGGGAAGAAATTGTCCTGAAATAATTTTCAATAATTCAAGCATTTCTGGTAGAGAAATCACTTTGTTACTAGGATATATAGGTGCAAGATTGATCCTAATGATCAAGTTTAATCTACAGTGTGTTTGTATTTCCATAATGGATTTATTACTTCTGGACAGTTGAAGTATCTATTTTGTTGAAAAGAGTTATTTATCTTTGTGGTAGATACGAGGTAGGGTGTAGTAACTGCAGGTATGTATTTGAGCTGTGGTTTTTGGGAATGAGTGGTAGTAAGCAGTGTTTCATGTAGTTTGAATGGGTCTTTCCAAAGCAGTATCAGTGCTCTTAGATCTGTCAGTTGTAAAACCCCTGCTGAACTGTTAGACAGAACTGGCCTGAAGAGAAGTAGACTTTGGGTGGAGTCTTAAAACTCCCAAGATGCTTATTAGTTACTTCTCAAAAAGCATCTAATTCTGCAGTTGCCAGGAAGGCTCCAGGTGACTTGTCAATGTTTTTCTTACAGCTCAGACCAGATAGTAATTCTGGTTGTTTACTATAATTGAAGATACAAAATGTTTATAGTATAGCAAATGAATAACAGCATTGATATGTCACTTAAGTCTATTTGGTTTTTAAATTATTTTATTTTTAAAGAATAAGGTTATTTTTAAAACCTACTTGAATAAGTATTAGGAAGAAACACTTGTTCAAGCTACTGTCTGGGTCTCTAGTCTACATTTTGTGCTTGCCTAAGTTCTGAGTGATTGCAATTGATTATATTAGGAGTATGGTTGGTTATCTTTTGTGCAGTATAAAATGCTGTTGCCGTTGTATGAATATGTCAAGTGATTTGGGTTTTTTTAGCAATACTTTTTTTTTTTACTTTGCTCTTGCATTTTGCTAGGTAGTTTTTATCTTTTCAAAATGAACATCTGTGCTTTAAAGAATCTTTTGAACTGAAAGCAAGTTGTATTGTTATGATATTCTACAGTATAGCCTTTTAAAGAGAACAGTTATAGAATGCTGATAATGTCTGGTTAAAAGCACTAAACAGCTTGAAATGCTGCTTTCACTTGGGTTTATTGATTTTTTAGTACGGAATCCTTTATACCTTTTATTGCAAACACATTGAATTCACATCATTAATGGAAAGTAAAAAGCTCATGTTTTTCTTTAAAAACGCCTTGCTTATTGTTTCTTTGGGGTTTTTTAATAGATCATAAGCAATGCTAAACATGTTAAATACATATTCACTATTTATAAAACTTTTTCCACAGATTACACCACCTCCATCACTCTCAGACCCACTTAAAGAACTATTTAAACAACAGGAGGTTGTAAGGATGAAACTACGTTTACAGCACAGTATTGAAAGGGTAAGACTAATGTATTTTTTTATATCCTGGATTTAAGCTTTAGGATTTTTTTCCTTTTCAGTGAACATACTATATTATTCTCAATTTAACAATGTTGAGAAGGAATTTTTCTATCCAAATGTATTAATTGGAGAAACTTCTAAATGTTTAAATTCTGAATAACTTCCAAATGGGGAAAAGCGGTTTGAACAGCTGTTAGCAGAACCCTTAAGTTGGTAAGATAGCTTTTTCCTGTTAATTGCTCTGTGTTCCAGATTTATTCTAGGAGTGGGAAGGAAGCTTCACACTGTAGTTTTGAAAGCTAATGATGGTTACAGACTCCAGAACCAAATTGACTGAGTTAAAAGAATGGAAGACATAGTAAATTCTATATTGAGGGGAGACACGTGTGGCTCTAAGACTAAAATATTCTGCTCAGAAACTGCCTAAAATTATATTAGAACTACATCTGTAGGCACCACTGATTTTGAGCACAGAAATAGAGACAATATTCCTGGTTTAGGAGTATTTATTTTTAGGTTGTCCTTTTTCCTTGCTAACTTAGCTTTAGATGCCAGTATTGTGAGCTAGACAGCTTGTGGGCACAGGCAGGAGCCCTTTCTGACACAGATGTATCATAAGGATTTCCACATAGCTGTACAAGGAGCTGACACATCAACCCCAGTGTGATACTTTTTCATTTGACAACTTCAATGTGACTTAAACCCAGCTGAGAGAAAGATTTTACTTGAATTTAGTATTTCAGTGAGAAGTACAAAATAAGAAGCACAAAGATTATAAACATGGTTCAGGTTCTGACTGAAAATAAATTAGTTGCAACTAAAAGTACTATGGCCAGCAGGGTGAGGGAGGTGATTCTGTCCCTCTACTCTGCTCTGGTGAAGATCCTCCCCCTGGGAGTGCTTTGTCAAGTGAGTTGTATTTTTCTTGTCTCAGTTTATGAAATAATATTTATGCAGCAGTGAATTTAGGGAGTTACTGCATGTTGTTTAAAAAAATATTATCCTGCAAATTATATTTCTGCTTCAGTTTGCTTGGTCACTGCCTGGACTAAAAGGCTTCATACAGTTAACACTTAAAAATCTGTATTGCAGCCCTATGCTCCTCCTACCTTTCATCTTTGACCGTCCTCATTAACCAGAACTTGCCTCAGTAAGTGGAAACACATAGCCATCAGTAGAGGCTGGGGCTAAGGAGAAGGTGTTTTCAGTTATGACATCCACAGGACACTCTTTGCATCATTAAATTGGAATTTCAGATTTTATTGGGAAAACCACTCCTACCTTCAGCAGCCCATTTCTCACACTGTTCAAAAGTGTAAGCCCTGAAAAGAAATGTGTAAATTAGTGGACATTTTTATGAATGCTTAACTTACTAAATGTACATTCATATGTTGGTACCTTAATTAGGAAAAGCTTATTGTCTCTAATGAGCAAGAGGTTCTACGTGTTCACTACCGAGCAGCCAGGACCTTGGCTAATCAAACTCTGCCCTTCAGTGCCTGCACTGTGCTGCTGGATGCTGAGGTGTACAACGTGCCTCTGGATGCTCAGGTAAAGATTTGTCCTTCACAGCTACAGACAAAAAGGTCTGGCTAGCCTGGTTCAAGCATTTGGAGAGAATTCTGTCTCCATGGCAAAATTGTCATTGATTTATCTGGAATTAAGATTATGCCCACTATAGGTTGTTAATTATATTGGGCCTCAGTTGGGTGTACAGTAATAGGAGGATATGGGTGTATGTACATGTTTTTATCTCTTTTGTACCATGTCTGGCTTTCTTTCACCTCCAAGAATTATGAGAGGGATAAAATAAGGAAATTCCTCTGCTGATTTTGTTATAAAAAACAGATTTTAGTCATAAACAGAACATGTTTTTGAAGCTTACAAATATAGCTTAAACAAGAGCAAATTGTCAGCATAGAAGAGTACGTCTATCCGTGATCCAGATAATTGGAATGCAGTAGTGTGTAAAGTGATGAAATTGATTTATGAAATTTGGAAATGTTTTGTGGATGTATCCACATTATACTTTCCTCCTCTGTACAAGGCAGTCGCTAGAACTGTAGTCATAAAAAACAGGTGACCAACAGTGAAATGTTGAATGATACCAGATGAAATAACCTTTTCCAAAATTACTTCAGGCTCCATATGACTTACTTGTACCATGTTATTTTCTTGTTCAGTGTGGGTATTTAGTCCTGATAAAAACATAAAATAAGCAACGTGCTTCACCGTCTGTGCATGTTGCATGAACTGTCCCTCAAAAGTTGGCTGCAGCTGTATCTCTAATATAAAATAATTTCATGATGTTGGTATTTTGTGGACAGTTTTTCTAACTCACAAACACGGAACCAGCATTCAACACCTGTTACAGTGTTTGTGAGAAGCACATAATGCAAGGAGGAAATGTTGATGTTTTGAGTGTAATAAAAGTGTTGATGCATTGGATGCTGGGCATTTTAAAATGAAACACATACATTTCCAACATATGGGAGATTTTTACATTGTTCTGGAGCCCTTTTATAGAATTATTACAGCTTGCAGTGTTTCTTCAGTCAGTTACTGCATTTTTCCCCAGTCTTTAAAGAACTAGAACTGTGCTTGCTCAACTAGGTAATTCAGCAGGAGACAGCAGTTTATGGAGACTGTATTGTTGTCTCATTTTAAGCTTCATACAGATAAGTTTTTAAAGCATAATTTCCTTAGTAACTGATAAGGCAAAATTTCTAACTTTAGGGCAAAAATTTTTCTCTTCCAAAATTCCAAATACCCTGTTTTATTTCTGTTCCAACTTATAGGCCTTGAGCTTTTTAGAGAGGAGGAATAAATGAGTTGTGCACACACTGCATTTTTGCAGTTACCATTTTACAATTTGTTCTACGCGAGCTAATTCGGTGTTTGAATTTTGTGAAACAAAAGAAATCCTTTTTGGGGGAGAAATTGAGGTGTTTTGTGTGCCCCCCAAGTAGTGCCATTTTTCTTTGACCATCTATATAATAACAAAAGCAGCAGTAAAATGCCTCTCCTTCCCCTTCGCTACTTCAACAGCTTTGTGCTTCAGTCTATAGTAATTTTTCTTAGGAAATTACATTGCATATAATGTTCAGCAAATTATGAAATAAATTTTTTATGTAATTGATGGTTTGATTTGTATTTGTTTAATATGAAGAATGTAGATGCATAAGAAAACATTGTCTTGTAATGCATTCTGCCATTTTCCTGTTACCCCATTAGCGAATACTAATTTTGTTCTCTAGAAAGGTCAATCTTTGCACATTTGATTGGGCTTCTTTTTGTTCCTTCTGCTACAGTGTACAAATTCCTGCAGTGTCTTCTTTTCTCCCTGAAAGAGGAACAGCAGCTTGTTGTATTTAGTGGTTATTATTTAAATGTTAGATTGGCATAGTCTGGCTTTAGGACTGTGTATAGAGTATATCTAGTTTCTCGCAGTGGGCAGATGTGATATTCCAAATCCTCATGAAATAGTTGGAATTTAGAAAAACAAACAACTTTCATTAAGCAGGACATAAGATGGGTCTGCTCACTTTTTTAAATCTCCTTTTGGGGATTGTGATGGCAAAAATATTTAAATTGTATTCAATACTTGTGTAGTCAGTTAAATCAGGCTGCTTAAGTTTTCCTTTATTAATGTTTTTGCTTTTGCCTGATGGATATTGATTTGATTTGTTACTGAATTTTAAAGAGGAAAAAGAGAGTAATTTTGTGGCAGGATCTGCCTTTTATTAGTTAAGACTTTAAGGTATAAATGTTTAAGCCTCCCACTCTAAATTTCAAAACCAGAGCACAGTAAATAGCTTGAGGGAAACTGAAAATACCCATTTTTAGTGAGCAGCTGGCTCACAATGGAAGTGTTGGTCAACATTTATACTTTTATATACCTTTGTACTTCGAATTTGTTTTTCCATGGGAGGCAGTGTTTGTGGGATTCTCTGTTATGTCCCACAGAGTAGGTTTTGTGTTTTAAAGCATGTTTAATATTGAATCATCAAGTTTGAATAAATGCTTGTTTTTTGCAGACTGATGACAGCAAAGCATCGGTGAGGGATCGATTTAATGCAAGACAGTTCATGTCATGGCTGCAGGACGTTGATGATAAGTTTGACAAATTAAAGGTACACTCCTTAGTCTTTCCACTTTAAAAACAAAACAAAATTAATATTATTATGATGATGAGATGAATAAATAGTAGATTTGTGTGCAGTATCATGGGCTTTTATGGAGGCAGCAAAGGAAGTCTATCAGTATGGAAAAAACCTAACTTTTGTTGCCATGCAGTGTAATGGAATATTCTGGAAATTTCTGTATACTGGGGGAATTATTTACTATCACCAGAGAGGCTATCAGAGATATTTCCTATTTTTTCAAATATTTCAATGACTTCTTTCTTGATTTTAAACCAGACGTGCCTTTTGATGAGGCAGCAGCACGAAGCAGCAGCGCTGAATGCAGTGCAGAGACTGGAGTGGCAGCTTAAACTGCAAGAGCTTGATCCTGCTACATACAAATCCATCAGCATTTATGAAATTCAGGAGTTTTATGTTCCTCTTGTTGATGTTAATGATGACTTTGAATTGACACCCATATGACAACCAGCACCAACTGGCTCAACCCTCCCTGTGGACAGCTAGAGACTGAGGTGCAGTGATGCACCAAAGGTATTTTTCTTCTGAGACAGGGCACTTAATTCTGTGGAATACTACCTTTCTCAATAATTCAGGTGTTCCTACAGAGACGTGTGGCACAGTCACTTCTTCAAATACAGAAGATGGATACTAATTTTAAGTTCAGATTCCCAGTAACTGCTGTTATCTGTATATTAAAATTGCCTGCAGCTTTAGAGCTTATTGCTGAAAAAGATGACAAAACCTGGTGAGTTTACAGCGCTGGAAGCTGTTAATAACTAAAACATCCACCAAAAAGCAAACGATACCTAAAATCTGCTATAAAGCTTTGTATTATGAAACTTCAGTTACAGTTCAACTCCCACAGAAGAATGATGAGAAAGCCTGTGGAAGAAAGTGTAAGACTTGGAGGAAAATAATCAATCTTATTATGTTTTGTAAATTACTGTACAGATTTCTTTTTGGAAAAAGATGTAATATTGTCTTCATTTTTAAATAATTTATTTTATACATAATGTGCAAATGTAAATAGTCTTGTAATTAATGTTCAAACCTGTATGAAATAGATATTTTAACTGTAAAACTGTTTTCGTCTAATGTTTTATTGGACCAAAGTTGTTGTTTTTATTAAGTGTAGTGTGTTCCTGGTTGGCAGTTCCTTTTTGTATGGCATGCGTTTGATTTAGCTGCTTGTTTCATCACCATAACTGTAAAAGGATTGAACTGTATTGCATGCTCTACAGGACTCTGAACTCCTTCCCTTCAATAACTGATACCTAAACTGTTGTAATAATTACAAAATCATACTTCATGTTAGTCTGCTGTTGTAATGCCATACCTATGACTTCCTATTGGGAAAATATTTTTGTGTAAAACAAAAAAACCCTTTTGCTTTTATATGGTGGTCTCGTAATAGAGCCTATTTTTTCCAACAAAATGCCTTTGAATTAAAATTCTTAAATTGTATATTGTCTATTTTAATATTAATCTCTAGAAGGGATATGTAAATAGTTGTAAATATAATACTTAATAAATTTTATTGGTCATGTTATTAGTTGGAATTTCTTAATATTGGAACACTTAATGTATCAAACCTTAGCATTCCTGGAATATATAAGGAGACTCAAAGGAAAAGTTAAAAAAAATTCTCCATGTTGTGAAATTTAATGCTTTTTTATTGTTAGTACTGTTAATGAGCAGGCATATTTAATTATTTATTAGTAGGAGGTTACAGATATTCATGAAAAAGATTTGTTACCCTCCAGGCCATAAATTATTCAAGAATGCTTGGTATCTTATGTCTGTGAAATTGTTTCTGAAGGAAATGAGGCTTGGGCAGGACAGCTGGTTACTGAGAATAAGAGATTTAAAATCCTTGATTTGAACTGATTTTTAATGAGCTACCACAGAGAACTTACTCCTTGTGCTTGTGTGAATGTCCAGGGAGCATTTCCTGGGGCAGAGGGCAAATGGGCAGTGAACAAGAGACTGGACAGCAGGCTTCTTCCGTCTGCACATCACTGCTAGTGCCAGTTTGGAATAAATAGTAACTTAAGCAGAGTAAAGCCAATTAATATGTAGTTCCTGCCCTGCAACTCACTTTTAGTTTTTTAGGTATCTGTGGAAGGAGAAGTCGTTCCTACTTTTATTACAGGAATATCTTCCTGACCTCATTCAGAATTGAAACTATTGAGGAAAAAACAAATTTCTTCTCAAAGTTAAATACTTTTCTGAACATAGCTATAAAATCTTAAAATGCTGCAGAAATCTGTATTATCTGCTTGAAAAGATGAGGAAAAATGGATAAAAGCTGCAGGGTGTGACCTAGTAAGTGGGTACAAGTTATTTCTATCAGATACTACTAAAATAGTAAAAAGCAACAGACATGAGTAGAAGTGGCAGAAATATGAGATAGGAGTAATTAAGAGGATAGCAAAAAGCCAAGACCTCTGCAACCCAGTTTCTTCTCCATTCTGTGTTAGAAAATAAGTGTGTGACAAAAATACTTGGGATGCAGAAGACAAGAAAAATACTTTGGGAGTATCTTGTAAGGACATCTGAAGACACATGTTTCTTAGCATTAGCCTGTATCTTCTTTATAGGGAGAAATTATTTCCCAGTATCAGGGTCTGTGCAACAGAATTTTTACAACTGCAACTTCTTAGTAAGTTTTACTGCTCCAAATGTTTCAGTCCTATAATAATGATCTCTTGGTTTCTCTGATTCGAATCCAGGGTTTGTTCTGGCTGTTCGTTGTTTGTTTTCCCCAAGTTTACTCTGTGGGATGATGCCGCCTGTGTTGTTTAAGAACAACAGGCTGTGGATTTCCCTCAACAGAGTGGCAGGAGCTGGGAAGAAGGGATGAGACGAACTACGCTAGTAGCTCGTTGGTGCGATGGCCTTATTTCCCTCGCCACGGTTTAGCTGCCTCCTGGGAAGCCCTAGAGCTGCTCTGAGTTTCTGCGTACCCAGCCAGGATCCTCTTGTGTTTTATTTCTAAGGGCCAGATTTGTTACCTTGGTCCCTTGGAGGACGTGGGAGGATAAAGCCGCCGCCCGGCCGTGTTTTAGAGGTCCTGGAAGAGGCTGTGCGGAAAGCCAGAGTCCCTTCCCAATGCAGGCAGCCCCTGCCCTCCCGTGGGCACCTGCACCTTCTCAGTCTTCGGGGAAGTTCATCGCGTTCCCCGCTGGCGCTTCTAGCGGCGCTGGCCCCCGGTTCCTTTTCTCCCGCCTGCCTCCGGCACAGGAGCGCTGCCCCGGCCGCCCTCTGCTCCCCGCAGCGGCCGCTCGGCGCGACCCCCGCTCCCCGCTCCTCCCGCCCCTGCTTCCCCGGGCTGCCTTTCCCGACCGCAGAACCCCCGAGTTTCTCCCGGCACGCACTCGGTCGCGGGGGAATATTTCCTCCTCCTCCTCCCCTGAAGAAGCCCCTCTGGAAGCAGTGGCCTGGGCGTCCCGTCCCGCTAGGCACGGGCTCCCAACCACCGGCCCCTGCCTCCGCCTCCTCCTCCTCGTCCTTCTCCTGCTTTTCCTCCCGCCCCGCTCCGCGCAGCCGCGCCCGCCGGGGCGGAGGGTCCCGGGGGGAGGGTCCCGGCGCCTGACGGTGCCCCGAGGCGGGGCGATGATGCGAGGCCGCCGCCTCCGCGCTGCCTGCGGCCGAGGGGGGAGCAGTGGGACGAGGCGCGGGGTTGCTGCCACCGCCGTCGCCGTCGCCGTCTCCGGAGCAGCGAGAGCCGCCTGCGGTGCGGAGCGCGGGGTGCCCGGCCCGGGGCCGCCCGGTGAGCGCCGCCGGGGGAGTGGGCGGGGGGCGCGCAGGGATGGAGCCGGTGGCTGCGGAGGAGGAGGTGGAGGAGGCGGCGGAGCCGCGGCTGCTTCTTTGTGGCAG
>VWYI01034208.1:14348-38347 GCA_013399455.1 Anthoscopus minutus
TGCCTGCCGGAGGAGGAGACCCGCTCTCCGTGCGGGGCCCCGCCTGCCCCGGGCCACTCCGCCGGAGGGGGGGTGTTCTCCCACATCCCCCTCCCTGTCACCGGCCTCCCGGCCCCTGGCAGTGCCATCTGTGGGGCTCGGGCCTCTCGGGAGCTGCGGCAGGGACGGAGAACCGAGCGCGTGTCGATGGGCCGGAGGGGTTTTTCGGGGTGTTTTCCGCCCCGGGTGCGATCCCGGCGGAACGAGGGAGCGATGCTGAGCCGGTGCCGCCGGGCTGGGCTGCGGGAAAGGAGGGGCGGCGGGCGGGGGTCCTGCTCCGAGGGAACGCCACGCCGGAGAAAAGTCTGGGAAAGCAGTGGTCGGTGAGTCGGAACTGGAGCGGCGAGGGGAGGCCGGGCAAGGGGCACCCGGACCCCGATGCGCATCCGAGGGATGCGCATGGAGACGACGTCGCTCGGCCCCGCTGCTCGGGACCCTTTATGTAACGCAGCCTCGGGCTCGCTCCCCTCTCCCGGCAGCGTGCTCCAGGCAGCCTCGGCTCCCGCGCCCGGCATGCGACGCCCGCCGGGTCCCGGCCGGCAGCTGTAGCTGCTGGACTGAAGCATTCTTAGCTCCGGATAGCAGGGAGGGAAAGCGGTGAGCAAAAAGATCCCGTGCTCTCTGTACGTGCCTCTGAGTCTTTCAGGGGGGTCTCCCCAGCCCTGCTTGGTACAGATGGCGGCGTGCCCAACGCAGCGAGATTCAGAGGCATTTAACAACCATTGTAAGAAGGACTAATCGGACGCAGACTTTCAATGTCCAGATCGTGCCGTCTTTACATATTTTCCACTTTTTTGCTCATTGAGGGTGTTGGGTTTTGTAGTTTATGAAACAGAAAAACATTTCTAGATACCAAGAGAAAGCAATCCAGTGCTCCATTAGCATTCTTTCTTTCTTAGGAGAACAATACAGGCTCACTGCAAGCTTGCCCAAACATGGGCTGCCTTCTATTATATATTGGTACAGTGCCTGGTGCAATAGGTCCTCTTTTGGCTGGGTTCATCTGCAAAGCACAAGTGAAAACTGAGCGGCATGCTGCTAATCGTGATATATCTGTCGCAAATACCACCTGCCAACAGGCTGGGTTTTGACAAAGGGAGAAAGGTGGAATGCTTTGAACAAACCCGGTTTCTCTGTCTGTTTGATGTAGCAGATGCTTGTCGTCTCTGGTTGACCTCAGACACTTGCTTGGCTCTTTAAAGTTATGTTGTTCAAAGTGTCTGGCAGTTTTTTGGGTTTTTTTGTTTTTTTTTTTAATGTTGATGTCTGTATTTTTTAAAAAGAAGTTAACAACTTTGTGATTGGGTTGAAACTCAGCCTGTGTGACACCTAAGGGTCCATGTGAAAACAACTGCTTGTCTGCATTAAAAATGACAGGGGCAACTTACCTAGTTGTAAAAGGTTGCTGTGTGGCCTTGGTCCTACAGGCCTGTGTGTACCTTAGCCTGAGGAGATACTACAAAAAACCCATCTGTCTACCTTGGGCATTTACGAAATTAGGTCTCCTTTGGTGTGTTTTCTCATCTGAGGCATTTTTTTATCATTGCTGCTTATAGGGTATCATATTTGATACTGCAAACTTGAGATTGCTTGTCTCAAGTTTATTGCAGTTTTAATCCAAAGGTGGAATAGTTTTGTATAAACAAGTTAGCTGGAGGAGGAGGGGTTGGGTTTGTTGTTAAGCATCCCAATTTGAATTGTTTTCAAATATTTCTATTTATTGAAGGAATTGCAAGGGGGGAATGGAATAGAATTTGACTTGTGTTCCAATAGCCTTTTCAGTCGCTGGTTCTTGTTTCAGTGCTGGTTGAAGTACTTGTGAAAATTGTTCAGCTGCAGGAAACATGAGGTCACAGTACATCACAGCACCCACAGTCACTGTCCTTCTGTTCCTGCTGTGGATCCCATCATCAACAGGCTGCAACAAGGCTCTCTGTGCCAGCGATGTCAGCAAATGCCTGATACAGGTACGAGTCCTGTGGTCCCTCTATCTGCTTTTGAGTGTTCAAAAACAGTCCTGAAACTGCATCCTGAAAAGATACAAATAACTGGTATTTCATGTTAAGTAGTGTCTCTTTAAAGAGATTAATTTGGTCTCCTACCCATATAAGTGCCTATTAACAACCAAGAGAGAGAATTCCAAGGCGAATTTATACAGGCATGTTCCCTTTTCTGTTTTACTTGAAACTTTTTCAAGCCAAGGATTATGTCTGTCTGAGATGTTCCCCTTAACTTTCAATTTGTCCAGTTCCTTAAATCTCAAGCAGAGGGTCAGGAGTTAACGCGTGATGCTCTTCATAACACCAGGCTTGTACAGTGAATTGAAAGATGCCTAAAAACTAAACCAAATACTTATGAACTGAACTGGTAGGAAATGGATGTTAAATTCAGGTGCTGCTTTTGACTCGCTGCATGTCTGTACAGTGAAAGAAAGAGACCGACCAGGGTTGCTCTTCTTAGAGCAGGAGTTAAGAGATGTGGTGTGCAGCAGAACAAAAGGGCCTTTTCTAGCAGAATGATGAGCAGTTCTGGTAGCTACCAAGTATTTTTTTAGTAATGGTAAACTGAGCATTTCTTCTTGACTCCAGACTGAAAAAGGAGGCTTCATGTGGTCAGCTGCAGCTTCTTTAAAAGCAACTGTTTCCTACTGCCTCTTTGTAGACTGGAAATGGAATAACAGAGCACCAAGATCATATGGCAGTAACATGCGAGTGTGCTTACTGTAAATGCATGATCGCAGCCTGAAAAGAGATGCAGAAGTGGCCTCAAATATTTCCATGTTTACTTCATTTCGTTGACTTCTGTTTAAAATTTGCCTGGGTTACAAATAAAAACACTCACCAGATTCACAAATCCATCCTGTGGAATGAAGACTGACAGTAGGCTAAACCGTCTTCTTTCTGGGTTCTGCACTGCCTTTGCTTTAAAAGGTAAAAAAAGAAATTGCTAGTTATTCCAGCCCCACCACAGTCTGTGGAGTTGCTAAATAGAGGAGCAAGAATGAGGCTTCTGATTTTTACCTTTTCAAACAGGACTCCAGTGGTTTCGCTGGCATGTTGGCCGTTGTGCACTGTGACAAACTGATGCACTTATAAACCCTTTCTCTTGCATTTTCAAAATCAGCTCTAGGATTGAAACCTGTGGCACTGGATGTATGTGGCACTTAAATAGTAAATCCAGTGGTACAGAATTGTTGATTTAGGGGAAAGTTTTTGGTCGAGGTCCTGGATTTCAGGCCTGGAAGCTGCTGGTCTGCTGCTTGTTTTTCTCAAAGCAAAGGGGAGAGCATGGAAGATGTGTCTCCTTTTCTGATGCCGCTGATAGAGTCCACCATCTGTGAAAGAAGAGATATCTCCTCCTTGAGTAATGATCTCTTATCAAGTCAAGCTTGAGACATCAAGCATTTAAACTTTATTTTTATGAGCTAATCTGAATAGAGCACAGCCCAGGAGGGGTGGAGTTAATGCTACTGGAGTCCTTACTCAGCTGGCAATAAATGGCTGAAGTTCAGCAGTGCATGGAAATGGCTCATACAGCTGTGCTTTCCTTGGATTATGTTGGCATCTCTGTAGCAACATAGCCCTGTGCATGCAGAGAAGCCATTGAACTGCTTTTCTTGAGGTAGGTGTGTTCTCTCTTACTTTGTAGAGGTGGAGTCCCTTTTTAAAGCATTTCCCTAAAATCAAAATCATATGCAGTTCTCTGAGACCCTAAAGTAGCCTAGGCCATGTGAGTTGTGTGCAGTTGCAGGAAAATTACACTGTTTGTTTCCACCATCTGGCAGCTGTCTTCCTGCACACGGGCCTGACTTACCAGTCAGTATTCATTCTTTATAGAAGAACAGATCAGGTCAGACTAGTCTGATTGTGGACAGAAAGTATCCTAAAGCTTTGACTTAAAGCAATTGTCATCTTTCTTCTTGACTTTTTTGTTTGTTTTAAAACTTCAGTGCTGTTGTGGCAGAAGTGCTGCAATGGTATATGAAATACATGTGCTTTCCAGTATAGGCATGCAAGTAGAGTGTATCTGTGTACTTTTTTTCCACTCTAAACTCTTCTGGAAGAATCTGAACTTAAAAATAAAATACCATATTGAGGGAGGTTGCTTGACTATCGCGTGACATTTTTCCCTCACCGACTTCAATTGCTGTTCAAGTTAGGGAAAATCAGAATCTTGAAACCAAGATAATGTCAGTCGGAGACAACTGGGGGAGGAAAAAGATTGTGAATGTTTGTCATCTGCATCTGTGTGCAGAGAGTGAGGCTGCCTGTCCTGGAGACAGACAGACATGGGACCTGCTCTCTCAAAAAGCATACGGTTAACATAAATATTTTTGCCAGCATGGCTAGAAGTCAGTACAGTCATTACTGCCACTCCTTAGGAGCTGCTCTGCTTAAGGGTGGTCCCTACATAAATATTTATTTTGTTAGATCCAGAACAGTGCATGAGATCAACAACTCACATGGATTCAGCTTTCTCTTTGCATCTTGGGCTCTAGCTTCATTGCTGCTCCTCTTTTTTTCCATAAGCAAAGGCCTGTAAGAAAATAGCTTGAGGCATCTCTCTGCGTAAGCTCAGCCTTCGCTAAGAAACTTTGTGGCTTCCTGTAGTTGTTGAGAGAGTTGTGGGTAAGACTTGGGAGTGCGGAGAATGAGTCCACAAAATTAGTTCCCATCAAGGCTCTGGCTGTTGCTCCTTCCCATGTCCCTGGGATTAGGGAGTTGGAGTCCATGAGCGAGTGTTGCCATGCATGCCAGGTGGAGCCCTGGGTGCACAGGGAGCGTGTGCTGCAGTGTTTATTGCCGCACATCTGCTGCCGGCTTGGCCGCGTGGGTTGTTTTGATGTTTCCATGTGTGGAGGAGATGAAAAGGCCAGCTACGCTTGCTGGACGGAGGGGAGGTGCATACTGTGTCCTTGCAACATGGAGGAAATCCTTGAAGGCAGAAACCTCGAGGATGAGCTGTTCCCACAATTGTTCACAGCAAACGAGTTTGAGGCGAGTTCCAGGTTGGCTCGTGAGGTGCAGAGCTCCTGACAGGAGTCAGGCTTGGGTGGAATGTCGGTGTTGGGCTGGAAGCTGAGCTTTGCTGCCTCATCTGCAGCAGTGCTTTAAATTGTTGCTGTGCATAGGAAACAAATGGTGTTATGACTCAGGCATGGCTTCACAATCCTTCTAAAGAGAGGTTATTTTGTGGAGAAAACAGGATCTTCTTTCCCAGACTCTACAGACCTGCAGCCACCTCAGCTGGTGTGGTATCATTCCAATTAAAATCTCTTTTCATCTGTCTTTTTCTCCTCCTCTTAATCTTGTGTACAAACTTGTCAGCCTGAAAGGATTTCCAAGGCATTTTAGCCCTGTGGTATGAAATAAATGCCACTCCTTAACTTCAGGGCTTCAGCATCTAAAAATTACTTCCAGCGTGTGTTTTGTAGCTGCAGTACGTAACCCGGTTGGGTTAACAAAACAGTTCTGGTTGGTTCTCTTCCAGGAGATTTTCTGTTATTAAACTGTTCTAGGAGAAAAAGCTCTCTTTCTTTCACTCCCCCTTCCAGTTTGCAGAGAGGTTTCCAATGCCTTCAGGCCCTGCTTCTCCCTGCACCAAGAAAATATTCTGTGGAATTTCAAGAAAGCTTTGAAAAAAACTCAGGGGTTAAACATCTTCTAAAAAATTCTGTTTGTTCTCTGGAGCAGGAGTACCTTTATTGTACAAACATGCTTACTTCCTACTTAATACTGTATTTTCAAACTGTGAGGCTTATTTCTTGCCTAGCAAAATACATTCTCCAGTGCACCTTCAGTAGTTCAGCTTGGGAAGTTGCCAAGCTGACTTATGAGTAATATTTTCTTCCACTGACGCCTCACCACCCCCAGCTATCAACAAGGAACCTTCCTTATTCTGCCTTGCTTCACCCACGTCTCATGTAAGCATTTTTTAAAAAAGATGTATCCTGTACCAGTATCCAGTGTGGATGAGTCAGGCAGGAGGACTCAAAACTGGTTAAGGAAACCATGGATGTGCAAACAGATATAAGGAAAAACATGCAGTTATTTCCCCAAAGTGACAGAAGACTAATTAATTAGGTTGTTCTTTCTTCGTTCCTCTCCCTCCAAACTAAAATAAAGAAATAATAATAAAAAAGCAAACAAACAAACAAACAAAAAAACCCAAACAGCAACAAAAAAATTCCTTAAATATTACATTGCTCATAAGCCCTTCCTGTAAAAACAAACTTACTACAATAGTGGTAGGTAATGATACTGTCCCCAAGTCAGTGCTTACATAGATTTTAAGGGGAAAGTTTTGTTAACAAGTTGCAAGTGCAGAATTTAAGGTTACATTTAATTCTCTGAGTATACTCATCCATAAAACTGAAACAACTTTAGTTTAGTGAACTTTCTGGCTTCTATTCATGCATTACATTTAATAGGTTAGTGAGATTTGCCTCCTCCCACTTGCTGGCCTGTTGGTGTTTTTAAAAAGTAAAAGTTGTTTGCCCGGTTTTACTGTTGAAGAATAAATTGGATATTTTTAATTCTAATACCTATTAGTACCATTCTTTGGCCAAAGTAACAGTACTCGTGGTTATTATTAAAGTTGTTTTATTCAGGCTTTTTATTCTAAAGGCTGACAAGATCTGTTTAGCAAAGATAAATATTTTAGAAATGCATCATTAATTCACATAAGTCATCTTTCTAAATTTGCAGTGTCACCTTTTGTGGAAAAATGTATGTATTTTGTTAATCAGCCTGTTTTTCATCTTTTACTTGGAAACAGCACAGTCTGTGTGAAAACAGTGATAGATGCTATTCATAAATTTTGAGGATGAAAAAGTTATAACTCTCAGTAGTTTTTCACTCTGTAAATAAAAATTCAATACTTAAAAGGGCTGCCTATGTCAGAAATGTGTGTGGAGCAGGGATCCACACACATCATTCATCTCAATCAGTCAGTGGGGCAAACAGATCACAATAAACTGCAGGTGACAGCATTTCTTGTAGTTACGTAACACCAGCAATAGCTGATGAATTTTGTTTCTTTGCTGGATTCAAGATGACTTGTGATCTGGGATGAAGTGAATGAGAAAACAAGGAATCAGTGGATTTATACTGCATTAGTACACTGTAGCTTGTCTGCAGCACATTCTAGGGCTTGTTCTGGTTCAGTTTTAGTCCAGACCTGGGAGCCTTGCAGCTCCATTTGCTGAATTCTGGAGGCCTGTCTCCAGACAGACTTTGCTCTGCCCTCCCCTGCTGAAGTGCACTCCTTGGTCTTCTGTGTGCCCACATGAGCTGGTGCAATCATATTTATAAGGTTTCCCTGTGTCATCTTCCCCAACAGTTAGTGTGAGCAAGGGTGACCACTGTGCAGCTCAACAGGCTGTGGATGTCTGCAGCTGCCAGTTTTGCAGAGTAAAGAGAGGTCAGGGATCACACACGATCAGGTGCAAAACTGATACCTTGCCTTGCCTTGACAAGGCATTGTTAAATATGCTCCTGACACTGGTATAAAAATGCTTCCTTTTTCCTCTACCTTGTGCTTCTTAACGATAGCAAGCACAGAATGATTTAAAAAGTGAAATTTTGCCCCATGAGCTGCTTCCCAAGGTGCTTCAGAAACCTCGCTTTGCAGGTGACATTGGTGCCTGCCTGTAAGGAGAGGCGCCCCTGACCTGGCTGGGGTGGAACCATGGGTGGAGACTCCAGGATAGGAGAATTGCAAACCAAGCCACCTTCCTGCCCTCTCCTGTCCATGAGCATCTCTGCAGTGTGTCCCTCCTCTGCCTCTGGATAATGGGATCAAAGAGTGGGGATGGGCATAATATTCTCCCTGGCCTGGTGTGTAACAGGTTTGCCAATGGCCTGTCCAGTAAAGCCAGGGGTGGAAAGATCCCATGGTCAGTGTTTCCAGTAATGGGATTTTGTTTTCTCCCCAGTTGTGTGTAATGTGATACTTAGACAGACGTCATCAAAACCTAACTCTTAGACAGGATAACCAAAGGGACTTCTTGGCTTGTCTGTGTTTTGTGCTATGATGTAATTCAAGGCTGTGAATTATTGTCAAGTAGCCACAGTCTTCTGGCTAAATCGGAATTACTAGTATGGATCTGAGGGAAGGAGACCGCCTGGTTTTTAGATTTTCTTCATCCATGTGGGCTTTTTCTATGCTTTGAGGTCCACAAGTGTTGTCTCCAGCAGGACTGCTAAACCAGTGCCTAAAGGTAGAGGTAGTACAAAGAGAAATATTTGTCTTTATGCTGCCACACCTTTTCCATACTTTTAGGTTATTAACAGTTAAAGAAAAATGCATGTGTGGGTCATCTCACTTTCTAGAGGCTCTAGAAGTCCTGTAAGGTATCCCAAGGTGTCAGTTTGGAGGGACAAAGGATAGGGTTGTTTTCATCATGGCAAAAATGAGTCATCTAGACCTGGGGCAGGTGGGGGAAGTGGAAATCTGGTCACTAATGTTGCAGACAGAGAGCATTGTGTAACAAGTGTTTGGAGATACAGAAAATCATGTGGCCAGATGACTTAAATGGGTAAGTTCCTCTTAGAATCCAGGGACAGGTATGATGGTAGACATCATGCATGTCTTGAGTGGGCACATGTGGCTTATAGTAGCTTTCTTTTTTAGCTAAATTAGAATGTATGGTCACTATTTATATATAAAGAAGCATCCTCCTCCAAGTTTCCTGCTGTGATGGGAAAAACATTCAAAGAACTTGTAGATTTAAGCATGCACAGAAGTGCACACACCTTTCCCATGAATAGGATTTTTTGGCTTTTAAATACTTGCCTCAGATTCTTCCTCAGAATGTCATCTTTAAGGAAAAAAAATGCAAACTTGCAAAAGATCCTTTTGTAAACTTGGACCGGTTTTTGGCTGGAGTTGTTTCACCATTTATTCACTGCATTAGTGTACTAAGCTTTTTTAATGCCCTAATTTGAATTGTGGCTTGAGGAAAAATCACTCTGCTGTGTAGTTATTTTACATCTGGGATTGCTGCAGTGTAATGAGTGTCTGTTGATTCCAGGAGCTGTGTCAGTGCCGCCCTGGGGAAGGGAACTGTTCCTGCTGTAAGGAGTGTATGCTCTGCCTGGGCACTCTTTGGGATGAGTGCTGTGACTGTGTTGGTAAGTTTGCATTTTTGGGGGGGACTTCCTGCTTATTTTACGTTGCTTTCTCCTGCCACATGCTGAACTCACAGTCTAAAAATAAATAAAACACTGGGACAGAATCTGTGCTTTAAGCATCTTACAGCTCGTTGTGTGGGTACAGAATAAATGACTGTGGAGACCCAAACATCTGAAGGCTGTGTCTGCTTTATAGAGTTAGGGGTGGCAGTCCAGGTATTGCTTGTTAAATGTCATCATAGATGATTATTAATTTTGTCTCTCAAATATACAACTCCTTTTTGAATTGCTGTCTTGAGGAGACTCCACAGTGCCTGCTTTGTGGGGTTGGATGCTGTGTGAAGGTTGCTACCTGTAAAGGGTGCACTGATAGGTACAGCACTGGGACACCTTTAGGACTGAGTTGGGACTACTAGTAGATATGCCTGGCTCAGTGTTTTCATTGTTCTTTTATTTACAAAAGGAGCTCTTTGTGAAGGGTAAGAAAGAAGTGGACAAGGTCCTACTGTAGGACCACATGACAGTCTTAAAAAGCGCACATTGCTGCTGACAGGTGGTGTTCAGAGTGCCCAGATCATTGCAAGTGAGTGCTGTCCCTGCTTAAGGAGGTTGCTTCCTAGTTCTGTTTCTTCTTTTATATGTAACAAAAGCTTCATCTTCCTGTGGTTGTTGTAAGTCTCCCTGTGCTGCCATCCAAAATCCTGGCTTCCATGAAAGAGATACATCTTGAATGTTGCACCTAGGTCAGTTTTCTCTGAATTCATGCAAGTGATTAGTGTCAAAATGCCCATTTTCAGTGCAGGTTATTTCCCTAGCTTAGAACCATTATCTGCTGTAAAAGATAGAAGAAAGCAAGGCATGGTGTACTGATTTCTAGGGAGAAGAAGAGCCTACCACCTGGGAATGTGAAGTCCACACATGAGCTTTATTTTCATAAATCTGCAGGTGACTCCCTCTTCTGCAGCTCTTTCCCATGGTGTTTCCCAGGGGAGGAGTTAACAAAGTTTCAGGTTCAGTTTCCCAATACTTAAAGTAAATTAAAACTTCTCCTGAGAGTTCTTTGGGTGCCTCAGACCTTTTTGGATTCTATGGCACGGTCCTATTCTTCTTCAGGGTAGGATCATCCTTGCTGCAGCCTTATTCAAATGAAGAAACAGGAACACATGCCATACCTGGCTCCTTAGGCACAGCTCTTTGCTGATACCTGAGCTGATATTTAAGTTTCTTTATAAGCTGATCATGTCTAATGTAAAAGCAGATAGATTGTTGTGTTTTACAGATCATGTCTGCCTTGAGGTCAGGAATTACCTCCCGACCTCCACCACTAACTATACTGGTGCTCCGTTGATCCCCCCACGTTTTGTGTATGTTCTCTTCCTTCTCTGACAGGGAAAAACGTGCTGGAGGAGGGAGAGCAGCAACAAGTTTCCCATTCCCTTTGAGTTAAACTCTTCTAGTGCCTTTTGTAAAGGCTTGTCTGCTTCCATCATTATAATAGCCCATTTCTGCATCTTCTCATCCATTCCAGAGCAGTAGTGCAACCATGTTTGATCCTTACAGGTTGCTCATAAGTTGAACTTTTTAATTTTCTTTTTAACCAGAAAAGCTTTTAACAAAAGCTGCTATTTTATAATATTTACTATATAAAAATATAATTAAAATTCAAATGCATTTAAAAACAGTAAGAGTGATGGATCTTTGTGGATAAACATTTACCCATTAAACTATAAGCAATGATTTTTTGGTACCATCTTAAGGTACCAAGGTATTTTCATTCTTCATTGATATGCACACAAACTTGTATACATTATGCAGGATTTTGGTAAACAATCTTGATGTTATTTTTTTCACCTTGTGTGTCCTTTTTATCAGTGAAATTTATTTTTTGAATCCTACCTGGCAGAGGTAGGACGGGTCTAGAAAGGACCACTGGTTTCTCTTTCACAATACGAATACAATGGCACCAACTAAAGAGTGTATCCTTTGATGTATCTGTACAAAACTCTTACCTGGTTTGATATCTTCCTAACTGATTTTCATGTGGGCATCCTTTATTGCAATTGTATGGTTAATAGAGTGCTTTTTAAAATATTGTTAATATTAGTGCTTATTAAAAGCTGGCGAGGAAGGGATAGAAATTTTTATTAAAGAAGTGAGTCTAGAAAGGTCCATGAAGAACAAACCTAATTGAGAGGAGTAGGAAAACAATCATTTACAGCAAGATGTTTGTGCAAGTGGAATTATTTTTTAGTATGACCTAAGATTGTTTGGAAAAGAGGCTTATTTTTTTCCTACTTTGTACTTGGCTCACCTTTTTATAGGAGCAGACTGCTGTAGGGAGTTCCTATTTCCAAATGCTGGTAATGCTAAGCACTTGCTTAAGATTTGCTAGATCTCATGCTAATCACCTTGGACAAACTTCCCTCTGCTTTGCTCACTGTGGGAATCCATCTACTTAGGTTGAGAAGATTATGGGTTTGGAAAGGCTCTAGTTAAACACAATTATTTGTGAAGCTGGAGTCCTGCTGGATCTACAGGGCAGGAGATATTTCTCTGATTGTGTGAGGCAGGAAGACTTTGAACATTCATGTCTCATATCACTTTTATACTTCAGGAACTCGTTTGCTTTAGAGCTGTAGCTGTCTAAACCTGTGGCTGTGAAACTACCCAAAATTATATCCAGATGTACATGAGGCAAATGGATTTGCCTGTCTCCTGACAAGTGACTTCTAACAGTGTTTTATGGTTCTTGAGTTTAAAATACTCAAATACAAATTTACTTTTTAATCTCGGTTGTTTCCACAGATTGGACTTAAATTGAGATGCCCTTTGGTTTCATTGCTAGTAAGAAATGTTAGTGTTTAAATGGTTAAAAAAACCTGGCACCAGCATTGCATATCACAAAAACATTTTGTAGGAACTGGCAAAAAAAGATTACAAGGTTTCAAAAACAATACTGCAGAAAACATTAAAAAATAAGGAGAAATGAGTATTTTGCCTGTTGTGGCCCCTCCAGCTAAGTAGCAAAATGAGGATCATCCTGGCTGTCCCTACCTAGTAAAGTAATTCAAACTCATACTCTGTCCTGATAGTGATCTGTGCATCTCTGGCAGATGACTAAAAAGATCTAGTGCACTGCTGCAGCAGATGAGATGGAATACTTGAATTGTGATCAAAAGTTTCATGTACCTCAGACTTATCAAGATACTCCCTTTGTTCAGTCCTAACCTTGCATTCCAGGTTTATGCTCCTATCAATTATACTGTGCTTTGTCTTTTCTCCCAGGGAAAGCAAATGTTCCACTGAACCCTCCATTTTCTAAGCTGTAATGCTAACATTGAAAGGGAAGCAAAGTGCTGTTTAGATGAGGTTTCTCTTTTCACAAGTCACAGGTGTGTTTTGTAGAAGTCTGAGGGATCTGAAACCTGTTGTTATGGAAAGCTTGTCCTGCTGTTTTTGATAGCATTTCTGCTACTGGGCTGAGAGTGGGATATATATGAAAGAGTTTTGTTCTGTTCAGAAAAAAAAAGAAGTCATTTTAATTCTCTAAATATTTCTGCCCGTTTCAAGAGGAGAGCTTAGAGGTTTCTGTGTAATTTACTGTTTCCTTCCTCTGCAGGTATGTGCAATCCTCGCAATTACAGTGACACACCTCCAACATCCAAGAGCACTGTTGAGGAGTTGCATGAACCAATTCCTTCCCTTTTCCGGGCACTGACAGAAGGGGATACTCAGCTGAACTGGAATATTGTTTCCTTCCCTGTGGCAGAAGAACTGTCACACCATGAGAACCTTGTCTCCTTTTTAGAAACAGTGAACCAGCCACAGCATCAGAACGTCTCTGTTCCAAACAACAATGTCCACACACCTTACTCTAGTGACAAAGGTAATGAGTGTAGTGTCTAAATCCCTAGTATCTCCTCTTCTCTCTTCCAGGAGCCTTCTTGATGCATATCCTATGCTTCTCTGTGCTCACTTCTTTTTCCATAAGAAAGTGTGAGAGGTTCAGCCTAATTTTGAGCATGACTTAACAGAAGGAGTGAGGCAAAGGTGTTGAGGAAGATGGTGGAAGATGGTGTTAAAATGACTGATGTTCTTAGGAGACACTGAACCACGTGAGTTCATCTCTATAATTACTCCTGTGGCGTGAGGCAGTTTGTTCATGTTGTTTCATGTGCACTGGCAGGTGTGTTCTCTGACCTAGAAACAGTTACCTGTAGCTTAGGAGACAGGACGGACCAGAAACTGAATCCAAATCATGTATCCATGCAGAGGTAGGCAACTGAAACATGGCTTAAGAGGTCTGAGAAAACCGTGTGCCATAAGCACTTATATCTGGAAGAATTTATTTATTTCATCTGAGCTGGCATAAACTAAAATCTTTAGAAGGACGTTTTGTATTAAATCTAGGATTAATAGTAAACTTAAGCAAGATTAGAAGGATTGATGAAGGAAGAATGTCTGACAGACTGTCTTCAAAATAAGTTACTTGGTAGTAGGGGTTTAACTTACAGATTAATTCCTCCTCCTATTTTATATGAAATTTTTTATACTTTTACCTTCAGTTTAGAGGACAGACTTCAGAATACCGTTTGCTATGGCTGGGTGGGGAGAAGATGAAAAGTCTGAGGTAGTGTCAACAGTGGTATAAAAAAAATACCCTGTTTCTTAGTTTCCATACTAAACCTGAAACACTTCCCTTCAAATCATTACGTCAGACTTTAAAGAATCTCATAAAAAGTTCATGGTGAAATTGCTGCTTAATGGGGGAAAAAGACCACCTGATTTATTTTATTAGTGCAATTAATGCTTTGCTTCCTTCCCAACATATACTTTAAATATTTGTAACCCCATATGTTGCTGTTCTGATGGCCCTTTTATCTTATCAATAAAAGATACCCTAATTGATGGACACGCTGCTTTTCCGTACCAGTGTGAACCATTGAACTAGTTGTGTTTCTGAGCAGGACTGCTGCTGATTAAATGGAACCGTAATGGCAACTTTTCTAATTTCCTTCGGCTAAGGCACATTAGAAAAATAAATTAATTCCAGAACTAGGAAACCAGATGGGCAGAAAGCATCTCATTCATGTGTCTTTGATGTTATTAAAATGCTTGCTTGCTGTTATGAGAATAATGTACAAAGCCATGTAAAATGGAAAGCCACAAAAAGCCCTGTGTGCAAAGACTACGGTACTTGCAATTATAAACTAAACTCAGGGAAAAGAAATAATGTTTGAATATATCCCACTGTACTGCAACCCAGATGGCTGTTCCCTGACAGTCCTTTACTACTGTACCAACAGCATGGGCTAATGATAGTTTTGGATTAAACCTGGAATTTGAATTGCATCTCAAGGGTGTGGACCAGTTTTGAGTTCAACACAGAGAAATACATAACACTGCCATTTTTTCTTAGTCAAAAGTTGCCTTCATTTCTTTTACTAGGAACATATTAGAGATTAGGTTGAGAGGGCTTTTACTGGAATGATGACGGTCCAAAAACAGCAGTTATATTTGGAAATAGTTACCAAATGCCACTGGCTTTCAGGCCTCAGCAGACACTTAAAACAGAAATAAATGTCAGAGCTGTTCTTGTAATCATTGGCTATGCCTTCTTCATTTTAGACCAGTGAAGAACTGGAAAAGATAGAAAATTTCCACATCCTATTCCTATACTTTTAAGTATCTAAATACATAAGCCTGCTGAAGAGTCTCATTTCTTGGTCACAGTGTATATTACTTTGTAGTGCTCTGCTTTCTCGAAAGTCATATTAAATTTTGCTTATAAAAACACTGATGGTCTGAGCATTGAGAACAGAAGAGGTGGAAAGAAAAATTAGTGTCTGGTCAGTTGCTGTTTGTTGTGGTGGAAGCAGAACAGCTGGGGAATAGTGTTGGATGTTGTGTGAGCCATGGGGTAGCATTGTTTCTAATACTGTTTTGCTGAGTTTGGTGGGGAAGCCATAATCAAAGGGTGAAGGGGTAGTAGGTTGGGACTGAAGAGCCTTGTGAGCATGGGCACAGTGAGGTTAGCTGAGGAAGTTCCTGATGGCTTCTGCCCATGCAAAGTTCAGTCATGCAATCGGGTCACTGCTTGAACAAGCTGGCATGTGTTCGAACCACTGAAAGAGAGGGAGGGTCTGTGAATGTGTATGTGTGTGCTCAGTGGCAGTAAACAAGCATTGCCTGCTGTAGGAGAAACACACCATGGCTTTACCCTTTCCTTCTCCCCAAAAATGCTGCTAGGCTTGTGGGCAGGTCTTGCAAATGGAGATACCCTTAAGGTCACTTGCTAAGCAGTTGTCTTCGGGGCTGTGACAGTCAGGGATTTGAAAGAATATTCCTGTGGAACACAGGAACACAGATGCCTTATGTTTTCTTTACAGAGCTGTGCCTCCTCCATTTTGTGGTTCTGTAGCTCCTTGCATGCTTCCCTCCGACATGGTGTGCCTGTAGCAGCCGATGGCATGGCCTATAAAAGAAGAGAGGCTAATGAGAGGTAGATTTTTTAGGGGGACAGTGGCCTCTGTGCTTTCTCGAATACATTCCAAAATTTGGAAAAGCTCTGCTTACAAATACTGCTTGTCACATAGCGTAACACAGCTCTGATTTTAGCTTTACTTCACGTTCTTGCAGGGATCACCATTAAGCTGGCCCAGGGTGCCCAGTGCTTGCTTGATGCAGTTCTGGGTGAGTGCCAGGAAAAGCAGCACCAGCCACAGGAACCATGAGCTTTGTACTTGAGTGGCGTGGAGCCACCACCAGGGAGGGCAGCTGTGGATCCAGGAGGAGGTGGGGTATGGTGGGATATAAAGCATTCCTTTCTCCCCCCAGCCTACTCTGAGCCCAGCCTCCAGACCTTGAACTTCCCCGTTATTTTCCTAATGAGCGTCTTCCCTTTCCTCCTGTGAACTGACTTGTAATGTTTTAGCTGCCAAAGTTATGCATGCGTTGCTGGAGCTGCTGTACTTCTTTGTATCAGTTGTTTCTGGCACTTGAGCCCCTACTTCAGAGAGGATTGTGATAGTTATTAATCTGGAGCTACATTTGTACTTCATTCTCTTTTCTTCTAGCTGATACCCTCAAAGCTCTGAACTGTGAGTTCAGAGGTTTAAATAAGCTTAGTTGTTTCAGATGATGACAGGATGTTGGCAAGAAGGAGAGAGGAACTAGATAATTTTTTGGCAATTGATAAAACAAACTCTGTGTTGTAGTTAAGGGTTTCTGACTTACATTGCTTGGTGACACAGGGGATGGTGTCTGCTCTGCAATTCTGCTCCCCTCCAGTGCAACAGGGAGAGGAGAGCTAGAATTCCGGTGAAGAGACATCTACCTCTGTAGGTAGTCAAGGAAGATGTTTTTTTAAAACATTTCTTTTTTATAAATTGATTGACATAAAATTGACTTGTCCAAAAGTAATAGATTATGTAAATTGATTGTTCATAATCAGTTGCAGGTTAATCTCCTTGTTCTTGTTTTCCCCTGTTCTCACTACTGCACTAGACTAGTGTTTTTTCTAGAGGAAGATGTATCCCTGCCAACAGAGGGGCAGTTGGAACTAGGTGATCTTTAAGGTCCCTTCTAACTCAGGCTGTTCTGTGATAAAATGGTATGAGTGCTGGATGGACAGTTACCTTTCTAAAGAGCTTTTAGGGCTACCAATAAACTGGCCAGCAGACAGCTGAAGTTACATAGCACATCTAAAGTCAAAGATCCCACACAGCAAATTATCATTAACTAGGAAGATTCTCTGAATTGCTGAATTCTATATGACGCCAATATATATAGTTTTATAGCAAAGCCTGTAGTTTCTTCTATAGACTTGGTTGTTGTTTCTCCTACACAACCTTCACTGAGTATGAAGTGTGAGGGAGGAAAAGGTGAGAAATTAATATTCTGGGAATAAAAATTTCCTGCTGCATTTTTCTGCCTCCCTGCATCTGCCGTCTGTGGTCCTTAGTGTGTGAAAACTGGCAAAATGCAAATGAGAAAGCTGTTACCACACTAAGGTAATTTGGTTTTATCTACACTGAGGGAGCCAAGTTATGGCTCTGTAATTAGGTTTGTGAAACAATGTAAGTACTCTCCCAGATCCCAGCTGAGCCTGTAGGTATGTATTTTTTTTGCCTGTGTAACTCTTTCCACAGTCTATACAGCAGGATTTAGTGCTTGTGGGGAAGAATTCTCCTGCTTTCAGTAATTCAGCTTCTACATGAGCACAAAGGCAACGCTGAGGAGGAAACCAGGAATGCCCTGTGACTAACAAAGTGAATCCTGGACAGTTTGACTTGTTCAGACCTGGCAAGTCTTTCAGGGAGCAAGACTTAGGAAACAATTTGGTAACATATACATGGAGCATGTCCTGCAGCTGCTTTCAAGAGCGACTTGGGACCAGGTGGATTACTGCTGGCCCTGACCTGCCACATGCAGTCTGCTCTCTCCCCTTTGCAGCATTTTTGTGCTTGTCCTCGAGAACCTAATCCTCTTAACTTGTGTGCAGGTGGAAATAAACTTTCTTCTCCACTCTCCAGTCAGTCAAGATTATTGTCTTTGGTTGTTGCTGCCGTCATAATAAGGTTGAATCTTGGCTTTGGTCCTGGGAGAGTGATTCAGGAGACCAGTCTCTGCAGTCTCACAGGAGCTGACTGATGCCACCTGGTTTTGCCAGTTATAGGCCAAGGGCTGATGCTCCTCTGGCCTCCTTTACCCAGAGAGATGTCTCCCTGTTCAGTGTCATTGATCTTTGCATCCTAGAAATCACAGGTTCTCCTTCCCCAGGAAGTTTATTTCATTTCTGCAGGCATTAGCTGGTGAACTGGGGTCTTCACCAGGACTTGTGAAGCAGTTCTAACACTGCTGAGGCTGTCAGAGATGAGGTTAACATGAAGGTGAGCACAGATGTCTCCTTACACAGAGGGGAATGAACATTCTCTGGTGTGAACACAGCCTGTAAGCACTGGGAGCAGGTACCACACCTCAGAATGTGCACAGCTTTCCTGGCAACTTTCCTGACCTACCTTAGGCTTTACTTTGTGTGTTCCAAGTTGGAGTGCCGTGATCAACAGATAGTGAGCACTTCTGGCAACCCTTTGGATAGTTACTTCCTTTAAAGAGCCATTTTACTCCAATCTGGAGATAGCCATGATTCATTTTGCCTTCTCAGGCTTATCCAGACACGAAGTCAGTTGGCTGGAGATGGCATCCCAAAAGGTGATTTTGCAGGAAGAAATTTCTAGATTAGCCAGGATTACCCGTTTCGAGGCAGAGGCTCTGTGCCTCCAGCTGACACCTTCTAAGGCTATGTAGGGAATTTAAGATCAAACTTAATGTAGTAACACTTCAGGAGAAAACTACTGAGAAGGACTGAATAGAGATTAAGCAAAAAAGGATATGAAGAGTATGAGTAGGCTTCTGTAAGGTTCTTGTGCTTGAACGCCAGCACTGACTTGGATGACTGATGGGACATTGGGCAGAGAATACTGCCTGGAAACATGCTTCCACTTTCTCATCCCTACCCTTCCACTCAAAACTTCCTGTGAGGAGTGAAGGGAACAGATACCTGGGACTATCTGGGCCTTCCAGGAATGGATGCTGTGTGCTTCTTCTTGCAACTGTGGCAATCTGAGCTTTTTGTCACTGGTGATGAATGTTGCTAAGTCCTTGTGCATTCCCCATAAAAGTTGGAGCTGCTGTCTGGCTTCTGAATGCCTTCTTGCCTTTGAGGCTGTAGTGGCTTTGTTTCCCTAATACTTTTCGGCTTTGGCTGAGCACTTCAGGTGTATACCTATCACTCTTTGCACATGGTACCAATAGCATACACTTCTGTTCAGCTCTTTCCTCTTCCTCTCTGTGAGTCAAACATCCTTACTGTAGATATGCTGTTGTTTTCAGATAGAGGTTTTGTTCTCTGAGAACTCTATTCCTCTGGTTGTTGTGCTTCAGGATATGTTATAAGGGCTTATAGAAATAGAAGTGCCAAGAATGGGACAGGACTTACACAGCCACAGTGTAATTTGTTAATGTTCCCAGCAGTACTTCAGGTACTACCAGATTTTTTTGACACCTGCAGCTTTATTTGCAGCACAACTTTTCTGGGAGCAGAAACTGGTTCAGGTCTGGCTCTGCCTTTCCTCCCCAAGATCTCTATTGCCTGTCACACTGTTTATGGTGTCTGCAAGGTGTGTACATCAGTTTGGAGCCTGACTAAAGCAGTGAATACCCTGTTGCTTTCAGTGAGCTGGCAGCACATCCTCTGACCTTTTTGCAGCTGTTTTGGTAGCAGCAAAATAATTTTACAGTGGTCAAAATCTGTTATTAAAAATAACACAAATCCACTTCTCTTGATTTACTGTTTAAGTTTGGAGTAGTTTTTTCTAATCCACATTGGAATGTAGATTAGTGGGTTTCTCCTAGGTGCATCAGGAGTAGTAATAGGCTAGACATCCCCTTTGGCATCCCCTGCTCACAGGTTGGTCTGATGTGTGTGAGGAATACACTCCTGTTTCCAGACAGCTGCCAGTTTTGCTTTCCCCAAAGTGTGCCGAGTTATGCTCTGGGTAAATGTTATGTAATCACAGTCCTTTGGAGGATGAACAAAGTTTTATGGTATGTACCTGGTCAGTACAGAAGAAAGATGGTGAAATCTGCAAGCTTGGAAAATTGGAAGAGGACTGAGGGGGATGATGGTTTTATTTTATAGTTGTGATGCATGCCTTAGCTCCATTTTGATGTTGCAACACCAAACTTCATGGCATTTCAAGTAATTGCATGGATGGTAGAGGAAGGGGTTTCTCAAGATTAGTAGTGAAGCTGGTGGTATTGCTAAAAAAAAGGAATAAAAAAGTGCAGTTTTGTGCTGATGAAAAAAGGATTCTCTAGGTCTGTGATTTAATCTGAGTGAGTATTATTGTGGAGTTTGGGGCAGGGGGGAGAAAGAAACATTTACGTCCAAATAAGTGGGTTTTGATGGTTTTTTTAAAATAACTTCTCTAAACCTGAAATTTTCTGTGGTAGCATATTACATTCAGAGGATACATTCCTACTTGTACTTTTGGCATAGCTCATCCTTACACTCTCATAACTGGGGGACAAAACTCAAAAACATTCTTGCCTGAATACAGAAGTAAATTAATCCAGAAGGAGATCAGACAACAGGTTGAATTATATAGAAGATGACAGATTTTACCTTATCTCTCTGCCTTGTCTCTCTGCTTTTATTGTCACCTTTCTTTCCTTATGCCTCATAGTCCTGACGGTTAGCAGTCATACTTCTAAAGCTGGTCATCTAATTTCTAACTAACCTTTAAAAACACTTTAAGGCCTTTTAAACCAAATGTTTTCCCCCTCTTGGTTTAGAACACATGTGTACTGTGGTGTATTTTGATGACTGCATGTCAATACATCAATGCAAGATTTCCTGCGAGTCCATGGGAGCTTCCAAATACCGATGGTTTCACAACGCCTGCTGTGAGTGTATCGGGCCAGAATGCATCGACTATGGCAGCAAAACTGTCAAATGTATGAACTGCATGTTCTGAAGCAGGAGAATTGTAATACAGCAATACTGAGGCCAAAGTAATCTCTCTCAGTTAAAGAGACGGGGATTGCAAATACGGCGTTCTGGTGGAGTGCCTGCTGGTTGCAATTAAATGTACCTGGTTGAAAAGAGGATGTATAAAATCAGAGAACTTATTTTTCTTTTTTCCTTTTTTTTTTTTGTTTTTTAAATTCATGTAAGCGAGGCTAACTAGTAGATGTTTAAACAGTATGTTTTAAAGTTATTTTTCTTTATTTTTGCTCAAATGGTACAGTCATGCTCATCATTGCTGTTCTGATTATTTTCCTTTGATTTGAAAGTATTGGCTATAGTGGTTTTCAGAACATAGTACTCTACTTTGTAGTTTAGAATAGGGAAACTTTTAGAATATGGTAATGAGATTTCCATTATCTAAATTCAACAAATAAATAAATGGCTGCTAGGTTGGAGGGAGGGTGGATGTTGTTTAGGGGCTGGGTTTTTGGGATTTGGTTTCTGGTTTTGTTTTTTAACTTTATTACCTTCCAGTTTTTGAGGTTAGCTTTTTAATGTGGAAGTGGTATTTGGAGAAAAATAAAAATTCATGCTTCCTCTGCAAGTTCAAAGTATGGGCTGTCATGGATAAAATCCTAACTTCTTAGAAGGGCTGCCCAACAAAAACACCATGTTTGGGACACTTTTCCTCCAAGTTTCATTTACCCTGCTCTCTTTTCATTGGGGCCTATGATGCATAATTTATGTGTTACACAAAATAATTTTTTCAGTCTTCTCTTAGATCCCAGTAAGAAAGCCATTAAATGCAGTAGCATTTCCCACCTTTTGCACTGTTCTCTAGGGTTTTTACACCCTGAACATTTAGTCCAGTAAAGGACACATGAAAGGCTATGGATGGATTTAATGACTAAAGGAATAAAGAAGGAAATGACAGGAACAAGCAAGTGGTACAAGTCTGCCAGCTGCTCAGCTGGCAGCAAGCATACTCCCATTTAGTAATTTCCTGTGAATATTTATTCCAAAACATTTTTATTATTATTAAATTCCTTTTTTTATCCCATAAATTTTGTCAGTGAAAAAGGGAATATGTGTCTGCAAAGGCAAAGTTAAAGTCTTTTGTGTTTAGAACATTGTCCATTTTTCTGAGTAAGACTTTTTATATGTTGACAGTTACATAGCAGTTACTATGACCCATTTAAGGGCTCCATTGATAATGGTACTAAGTACAAGAATAAACTGTATGAGTAGTTAATGATCAGCTTTTCATATTTATAATAATGTGGGTTTTAACTCCTTGAATTTTTTATGCATATATGCATATGCAAACACAAAAAGTAATTTGACTATTAATTTTTCTCTCCTTAACCTCAGTCTAGAGGGATGAAACTGTTTTCTAGTTATACCTATCTGTACCATGTACAAATGAAAGCAGTCATATTACATTTATTTAGTTGAAAAATTTGCCTGAATGTTTTTTTCATTTTTTTTCTCATGATACAGTTCTTTCAATAAGTTGGAATAATAATAAAAGAAAAATCTACTCTTGTTAAATAATGTTACTTTCTTCAGTGTCTTTTTCAGCTCTAAAGATGTACTTGAAAGATGAATGTTACTGTTTTGAACCAGGGCATAATGGAATGTCTTTGTACTTTAAACTTACAGTTATGTGACAAGAGATCGTAGACAAAAATAGAAAAACTTAGCTTATGAAGGAGTTGTTCTTCCAATATTTTACAATTCATATTATATTTTCTGCTAGAATTTCTTAAAATTAATGGAGAGGAAGAATATGTTAGGGTAGCTGTGAGTGTTTTTAGCTGGAGTGTGATGCATCAATGTTCCTGACCGAGACAGGAGACACGCAGCAGTCAAGAAAGCAGGAGGTCATTATTGTGCTTCGGACTTCTGTAGACTTAAATTATTGGAAATATGAGTGTAGCTGAGAATCTTCTTGGGGGAGGAGCAGGCCTGATGTTTCTGGTCAGGCACCTGCTGCCCCATGGATCTGTGACACTGTCTCCATTTACATCCTCAGAATTTCACTGTGAGGTCAAATCAAGGAAGGGTGGGAGGGATGGGGGAGCGGCCTAACAGGTGTCCAGGAAATGCTGTGGGGAATGGCATAAAAATGTCTGTAGTGGCCTGAGAGAAGGTAGTGCACACCTTCTGGGGCTTGTCTTACTTTTTGTAATTCCTTATGCTGTCTAGAGTTTGTTGAAAGTGTTGTGTGTACACAAATGTCATGCAGCAACACCCAGTCTATTTTATGATGATGAGTGTTTTGAGAGATATTTTAATAAAAAGACATTACTTGTTCTCGTGTTTTCTTTCTCAAGAGTTTCTAAAGGAAATGTTACCAGGAAGCATATTACAAAAGTTACTGATCTAGATGAATATAATAATACAGAGAATTAACTCTCCAGCAGATGTTTTTCCCTACCTATAAGTGTTGCTTTGAAGTATTTTTCTGTACATAAATGGTTAATACTCAAATGTTCTTTCTGAAAACCTAGCCATTTTAGAAAGCTGTTTATTTAGTCTTATCAATTTTGCAAGGAAAATCATAATTTATTTTGGGGTCTCTTATTTCACTCTTCATCTGGATAACCAACAAATCATCACCTACATAAGAACATGTTTTTAAAACTTCATTAGGAATGTTCTCCAAGCAAACCATTGGCCACTTTCATCACTGTCCTTTGGGACAGAATTGCAAATCACTGAATGTAAAGGGAAGCAAAGAGGGAATTCGTATAGTAAGAAATTATACAAATCCCTAATGTGCTGGGGTCTGACTTAAAAGGGGTGGGAAGCTTTTTGTTATTCTTTCTTTAAAAATAAAAAAAAGTTTTTGTGTAGTTGGTTTGGGTTTGTTTTGGTTTGTTTTTCCTTACAGGCACTTGAATACAAAGGTCATAATGTGATATTGCTTTCCTGTCATTTCTTAAGGTTTCTGGCTTGCTTTTAAGTATGCTTAATGAATTTTGCATCTAATTCTTAAAAAATAAGAACATCTGCTTGAATCTTTAATAATCTATTTATAGTCACTCCATTGTCCCTCCCAAAATTATGCCTACTCTGATACCTGGCTCCCAAGCCCCTGATCCTGCTGGCTGCAGTGACTTGAAGTTTTCTGGTGACACACAGAGACACCCAAAATGGATGTGCTCTGGCCTCTCTAGCCCCATGATCTATGATGCCCTGTCTCTTCATGGGCAAAGCCTGGAGACTCATAGCCTGGGAGAAGTTTAATGAGAAGAGAGGACAGAGAAGAGAAGAGAAGAGAAGAGAAG
>VWYI01034210.1:4577-101942 GCA_013399455.1 Anthoscopus minutus
CCGCAGCTGCCCCGGGCACTTGTGTAATGTGGGCCGGTGGTGCGGCGGGGCGGGGGAGGCAGCCGGGCGGGAAGGGAAATGACATCAGGGAGCGGTGGGGTGACCCGGTTCCGCTCGCACCCCCCCGCCACAGGGGGAGGGAGGAAAAAAGAAACTGTCACCGTGGGATTTCATCAGCTCCTTCTGCCTCCGTGCATTTAACCTATTTTTCTTTCCTTTGATTATGTAAGAGGAGCGGTGTAGAGAGGAGCGATGAGTAGGGGTGGCTGATGGGCTTCCTGGGGAATTACTGGCTTTTTTGTCTCCAGCTGGTCCACCGAGTTATCGCTGGGAAATGCGGGAGAACTGGGTTACGGGTTTTAATATGCATTTACTTTGCTTGTTCTGCTCCAAATGGTGCAGCGCAGTGCAGGAGAGGGAGGCAGGGAGCGGAAAGAGAGTGAAATTGATCAAGTGTTTATTCCTCTCTGAGTGAAAAATCAAGAGAAATTTTAAGTAAAGAGTAAAACTTCTGTTCTGTTGATGCTCTCATGTAAGGAGGCACCTCTTTATCTCAATCTAAGATACGAGTTTATAACGTAGCATATTTATATTTTCCTAATACTCATCTTGTAACCTGTGCGCATCAAAATGAGTATTAATTTGGGGTTTGGTATTTTGATTTAAAACTTCTTATGAGGTGATCCTAATTTTAAAATTTATGAATAAGAAAATGTGGTTCTACTTTCTAAAAAATTAACTCGTCTTGACTACAAGAATCTTCTCTTTGGAGCTGCAAGCTGCAAGTCATAAATTTGTCATCATGTTTGCATAGGCTGGGGATGTAGTATCAAAAATACGTTTGAGTACTTCTTATAATGCTTATTGTAAGTATACTTATTTGAGTCTTGAGGGTTTAGGGGAGGAAAATGTGCCAGTGGTGAGTGAAACATTTTTTTTCTTTCCTGTAACTTGTTGGAAACTGAGTTATTAATAATATTTTACTCTAGTTTCTGTAGCTCAAAAACCAGACCTTAATGGTCTAAAATATTTTGATTGCTGTTTGCTATTTAAAGTATGTGTAGATAAAAAATTGAAGTTACCTACAGGTGAGGAAAAGCAGCAGTTTGGCAGTGAAGTGTGTGGGGAAAAGAGGAGATGGGGTTAAAGAGTACTGTCTCCTAGAAGCAGCCAGGAGCCCTCTGCAGAGTGGACTTTTGCAATAGCGTTCTGCTCAGCAGATAAGCACCTGCCTTTATCTTCTTTTGACTGGACTGCTGAGGAGAAGAGCCTTTCCCAAAATGGGTGTTCCTATGGTTCTTCTGTGTTGCATCACCATCTACCTGGTGAACTTCTGAAGTTCAAATTTGATTGGTTTAATTCACTTAAATTTTTCTCCATGGATTTTTCTCCCTGTGAATTACTTGGTTCCTATGATAAGTGAAGGTTGACCTGGTCTAATAGAGGGAGACTGTTGTTAGTGAAACAGTCTTGCTTAGAATGAAGTGATAGAGGGACATTTCTGGAAAGCAGTCTGGCAGTTTTGGCATAAGCGAGACTGACACTTCAGGTTGAGAAACTGTAAGTGTTGAGATGAAAACTAATCAGTTTATCACATATTTGAGGAGTAATAAAAACAGTTGTATTGAACAAATAGATCATTATAAGCTCAGTAAAAATATTTTAACTGCCATTTTCCATTTACTTTATATAGTTAGTTAACATTTCAGAAGTTAGAAGTCAGATTTCTTTGATTCTGTAGCTGAAATAACTGTCTTTTTTAACATGCTTTTCCAGTAAGGAGAGGAATTCTGGAGAGAAAGATGGACTTGTTTAGATTCAGGCTGACTATGAAGAATTGCAATTTTCTATCCATGTCTGTGTCAAAAAGAGAGAAATAGTGGTTCACAAAACAGATATGAAGGTTTGGGGTTTATGTTGTCATTAGTCTAGTAGTTGAAGTATTGTTTTTGGTAAAAAGCCCCCAGGTGTCTTGTCTTTCTTCTTGAGTTAAACAGAAGTAGAAAAAGAACACATTCAAGAAGCTCCTAAATGTGTTCCTGTTTAATCTGTTAATTTTACGCTTCTGTTCTTCTGAGCAAGCTGTGATGTGGTTGTGCTTGTGAGGCCAGTGAGCAGTTTACACTGGCCTGCTTGAGATGTCCCCCATGCTCTTGGAAGTGGATTGAGCAGTGTCTCTGTTCCTTGTCCCTTGATGAATCAGATTTACTCACGGGGAATTGCTGTGCACTGGGCCTGACCAAGACGATGTGGTTGGCAGGAACTACATCATGTTACCAAGTAAAACACTGGCTAAGTGAGTCTGAGTGTGAGAGAAGAACATGAGATTGAGTTGTCATCAATGTGATTAATTAGTACTTAAAATACATCTAAAGTAATGTGAAATATTCTGGCAGTTTTTGTATTTAACTGGGAAGATGTTTTTTTGTGCCATGCTGTGCTTGGTCTCTAAGAGGGAGCTATGTGTTCAGATGTGTTAAAAATACTGCTGAATTGCTTCATGATGTTTTAAGACAGTGCCTTCTATACTTGAAAATATAAAATTAGAGCAAAGCAATACCATTCTTAAAGATTTTTCTCAAGGATTCATTGTGCCATTGGTTTATAAATGTGCAAACTGAACTAAAGCAACTGCATTTCTGTTTATTTTAGTGGATGCTTAGTACAGAACTTTATGCTGTAATGACAGTCACATGTGGATGAGTGAGTCTAGAAAGAAGCAGTGATAGATCTGTGTGCAGTGTACATATCTGGTGCTCTTGGGCCCGATAAAGGGTGGAAGTAACTCATTTGTACTATAAGGTTGGTGAATTGACGTTTCTGTTTTCTTTCACAACAGAGAATATGAAACAGGAGCCAAAATGACATCCCGATTTGGAAAGACCTACAGCCGGAAAGGGGGAAATGGCAGTTCCAAGTTTGATGAAGTGTTTTCCAACAAACGGACCACCCTTAGTACAAAATGGGGAGAAACCACCTTCATGGCCAAACTTGGACAGAAGAGGCCCAGTGTCAAACCCGATATTTCTGAAGTTCCTAAGAAACCCAGAGTTGAAGATGAGGTAACAGAAGATCCATTTGGATTTGACAGTGATGAAGAATCTCTTCCTGTGTCTTCAAAGAATGTGTCACAGGCTAAAAGCTCCTCTCAGCTGGAACCTGGTGAAGCTGCTCAGTCTGAGGACTTCACTCCTCTACTTGAAGCAAACAGCAGAATTAATCAGCCAGATTATGGAGAAAATGTTGCCTCCAGCAAGTGCATACCTTTTGACAATACTGTTCCTCTCTTGAAAGAAAAGAGCACAGGCAGAAGTGTGGAAGATGGAGAATGCAAGGGCAGCAGTGCCAAACTTTTAACTGCAGGTGTGTTTGCTCAGCTGTCCATATACTTCTGTTTTCCTCTGATTTTGCTATTCTCACTATAGACTTTGTGTTTTCAAGGGATGATTAGGTGTTCTGATGAAACTGTGGGACAGTTCTTAATTGTATACAACTGCAGAGGATACTCTGTTTAGCTAAAAGCGCTATGAAGCATTCTGCATTTTACATGCTGCTCTGAGGTCTTTGGTGCTGTGAGCCATGTGTCCATACATATAGGTACAGTGCTTTAGCTTCAGTGCAGTATGTTAGTCCTCTTAGTCCAGTTATTCCATCAAATGGAATAACATTCCTTTTCGAAAATTTGTGATTTTTAAACATGTATTTTGAATTGTGATGAGTTAATGATAGTAGTATTTAGTGTATGTATGTGTTTACAGCCATGAAGATACAGATACAGCTTAGGCCATGTTTGGTGTCATTAATTCAGTGGAAAAAGGGGTTCTTTGAACTTCTAAACAGAAACTTTTCTGAACAGAAGAAACACTTTCTGTTTGTAATTAGCACAACTGTATCAGTGTGTACATAAAAAACTTGAGACTTCTGAAACTGCATTCTGTCAGATCTCCTTTTGGTAGTGTTTTTGGGCTCTGGTGTGTTTCTAAGATAGCCTAATACTTTTCAGAGGGGAGTTCACAGGGGTCATGGAGTTGAACATAGCTATGATTTTCTTCAAGTCATTCTTGGAAAAGAATCAGATGTTGTTATATCTCATGGGAGGCTTCTGTATTAAACCTGAGGCTGATTAAACTGCAGCTTCCATAATTGGGTAGAAGATCACAATAGGTGAACCTAGATGAAGATTACACCTACTGACTTGCTCTGGGTCATCAAAATCAATTTTAATGAGAAGTTACATAACTTTCATTTCTCAAATATAGTTAACCCAGGGATTAGAAATATGAGTGGACTTATTCAGTTGTTAATGCAGTAAACAAGAAAATACCAAATAGTAGAAGATAGTCACAGTTGAGTTATTTTTAATATATATGTTAGGGATCTAATTCGAGAAAACCCAGGAAATGCTGATTTGAGCTGTAGTTTGACAGACATGTTGGTAGGACCTGTAGTTGTCTTTTGATCTTGCTCTTTATTTTTGCTGCTAAAATATTTCTTGCTTTCATATGATTTTCAGCAGCTGTCTTTAACTATGATTCATCTTCAGACTGGAAATAAAATTTAGGGGACTTTGAAAGTTTTTATACAGTTTTCATAAGAAATGGAGTAAGTTAATGCCCCAGTATTTTTAAGGGGAAGAAATAGTAATGAGTTTCCTTGATTGTGAAAGAGAGATTGTAGTAGTACAGGTTGTACAGTGAAATAGTTTCCTTGTAGACAACTTTTGTCAGAACAGTATTTTTCAGGTTGGAAAAGAAAATGAAGAGCTGTGGGGAGAAAATATGATAGAGCTCTGAAAATTCATAATCTGTGTAAGGCCAAAAGGACCAGACTTCAGTAGTTTTGTTTGTGCATCCTGATTCCAGTCCTGTGGAAAATAATAAAATATATTTAGCGCAGAAAATCTTGGCAAATTTGGTGCTTATTTAGAATCTAGAACTCCTTGCTAGACAATACCTTTATATCATAAATACACAGCTCTGAACAGAAGCTGATGAATCTTGGTGGATAAGTCCATCCGTCTTTTGAGTATCGTGGTGGTCTGAATGCAGAGGGAGAGGTTACTTAAACAACAGTTTACTGAAGGAGTTCTGTTTTCCAAGATTCTCTGAAGAATTTGTTACTGATTCCAGTTTAGCCAGAAGCTGTGAAGGACGAGGTCTATCTTGATCTGATGGTTCTGTTCTTTCAGAGCCTATTGCATACCGTTGATACCCAGTCAAGTGAAGATAAAAACTCTTCTCATATCTATTTTCAGAAATTAAATTCAGCTGAGAATGAATCTTTGCAGAGCATCCTGAGAGGATCTTTGTTTTGTTACCCTTATTTAAAGCCTGCAGTCTTAGTGATAGTGTTTCTTTTCGTCAGTTAGTGTAAATAAAATTTGGATGGTTTAAGCTGCTCTTATGCTTGTATGTAAACTGATCCAAAATAAATAAAAGTTATCTCTGAGGACGTTGCTCAGCACACTGAGCAATTAGAGATAGTGGTGTATAGTTAGCCAGTGTAAATGTAGGTACTTCAAAGGCTTCTTTGTTGTAGTGACTGTTGAGTAAAGTTTAATGGGGAGGCTCTTTCAAAACTACAGAGAGTTAATTTGATTGATTTGGAGTAGGGTTCTAGGGGAAGACGGGACTTGGGAGGAGTTTAATCGTGTATGTACCTCAATTGCTTACATGTCCTTGCCCTCCCCGTAATAATTTTCTCCTTCCTGGTGACTTGTGAATTCCACCAGATTCAGCCAGATTTGTCCAAAGGGCTTAGAGATCCTTGAGATTGCAGGCTTGACTATTACTGATGGGGAATGAAGGGGGTGGGGCTGGGAGGGGAAGCGAGCTGGTAGAAGAAAATTAATATTCCCAGTGTAAGGAAGACTGCAGTGTGAGCTCAACCTTAACTCACATACAGCACTGTATCTCTGGGTGTGGGAAACTAGGCTGTGTTGATACTGATGTTGAAGAAAGTGCTCATTAATTTGTTTTAAAGTGCAGTTTGCTAGACCTTGTCCTAAGACTGCCTAGGCAGTGCATGAATAAAGGTCTCAGGACTCCCAGAGACCATAAGCCATCATCTTAATTCGTAGGTGAAGATAATGCTAAGAATTAGACTGAGTTGAAAAATGTGACTTAGCATGGCTATACATAAACTGAGAGGTACAGGTAATTCTGCTCCAGTTGTATTATCCTGCCTCAGTGGCCATTACACAGTTGAGGATCTGTATCTTTTATTTAAAATGGTAGAACTTGCTGGTCTTTTTTTTATTTTTTAAAATAGCCTTCAGCTAGTGCTTGTAACAATCTCATTTTAAAGACTTTGAGAAGCTCTTAATATGGAAAGCTTCTCATAATCTTATCCTAATGTTGCTTGATCAAGACTTAATACTGTCTGAAGAGTGTCTGTGAGTAATCCTGTATGTAGCAGGTGATTTGCAGACAGGGGTTTAGGTAAATTTGAAACAATGAAAGACTGTTCAGTAGTAATAATTACTGTTAGGTCATCTTTGTGAAGGTAGGGAGAACTTGGTAGCCAGAAAATAATTTGTGTCATTAGAAAAATATCACACTGGTAAGTAATAGAAAACAAAAATGCAGCTACTTAGAAAATGAGGTTTTTATGAAAGAGTCTTACAGTAGGACAAGGTGAAAACTTTCAGTGCAATATCTGGATTTTTGAAACAGTCTTGTGGGATTTTATTTATTTTTACCTGTTAAACTTATTCTGTAATGCATAAACTCAAATAATATCTCAAGCTGTATTCATTTGCACACAAGCTTTGGTATAAAAACATGGCCTTGCAGAGCAAATTTTATAAGTCTGCTCTTTTATAATATTTGTTAGCTTGTAGGTTGAGTTAATGTCGTACAGTTTTTCAGATGAAAATTAATGTCAAAGTTTGATGAATTTTAGGAGTTAGTATATTTTATAGTTACATTAGTGTATCAGTATGTTTCACTTTGGACCATTGGTTGGGCTATTTCAGTTCATGTAAATACTTTTAACATTGTAGTGTGAGCTTGCGTTTTGACTCTGTGTGCTGTGACGATCTGCTGGCTTTTGCTTTTGTGCACAGAGCTGAGCTCTTTAACTCAGGCCTTTGGAGTTTCTGGTCCAGACACTCTTCATCAGAGAAGGCATTTGGGTTGAGAGATGTTTCTCATCTCTGCATATACTTCATGTTCTGGTTTATGGACTATGAGAGAATATTCCTTTTCTACATTAATTCTAAGTGAAAAACATGAGGTATTTAATCATGCATCAATGGAGAAGTATTTTAATTGGACATGGATTAAGTCTGGTTTGTTTTAGAGCCTATGAATTTATTTCTTGAAAATATATTTTGCTTTCTGTGGAGAAATAGAATGGCTTAAAATATCTTTTATTACGGCATAGGAATTGTGTCCCTTTCTGCTGTGTTGTAATGTTAAGTACAGATTTTTGTGGTTGTTGTGTTGACAGTGACCTTTAAGGAAGCTCTTTAAGATTAAAGAACAAATTATTTTTTCCCTAACATTTAGAGCAATAACGCAGTTTTTTCTCATCTTGTCATTTGTTACTATTTACTGGTATTCAAACAGGTTTTGTTCTGGCAGTAGTTTTCCCCTTTGTGCTATAAGGGAGCATTTGTCTGTTGACTGCTGTTTGATTCTTTTGTTTTTCTAGGTAGTTCTTAATGCCCTCATTTTTCACTTGGGGCCAGTGCACTTCTAGGTAGCAAATCAAAATGGCAAGTGTACTTCTTAAGAACTTGTGTTTATGCAGTACAGGAGCAAAGGGATATGACTGTGCTCAGCTACTTCTTGGCCCAGGATGCAGAATCCAGTTGTTGGTTGCTGGAAAAGGCAGAGAGTAAATTGCAGAAAATGGATGCCCTTGAGGAGGAAGATGGTTTAAGTCATCAAGTGTGGTCCTGACATACTATCCTGATTGTACCTTAGTGACTACGTGTGCAAAGCCTCTGCATCCTGCTTATGTGGGTGGGGAGCCCTATCTTTAGAGCTACGTTTCAACTTCCCAAGTGCAGGTAGATTACGTAATGGTGTTTGACCACTAGGTTGGTCAGGATATTCCTTTCAAATTGTTTTTAAACTTGTTTTGTGTTTAGCATGGACATGGACATTGAAGATAATAGTTAGGCCATAGTAATATCTTTCTTCCTCTGCAGTTTTTGAGAGCAAGTTGTTTACTTTGTGAGAAAGAATTTCAGTTTAGTCATTTTCCGTCTAAAACTATGGAGCAGGGTTGGGGGAACCTGAATGAGGCCTGAGGATTTGGCAGTCTTGGGAGACAGCTGGCAGCAGCCATGGTTAAAAAGAACTGCAGCTGTGCTCTGGCTCGGTCAAAGAGTTAAGAAACTGATAACAGAGAAGGGGAAAGGTCTGTCAGAAAATGTGTGTGCCCATAGAATTTCAGTGTTAGGAGGTTTGTTTGGATGGTAGTAGTTATGATGGGTATGTAAATAGCTGGGGTTTATCCACAGGTCCTCTCTTCTTTAGATGCTTTTTGGTAAGTTTTCCCCTTTTGAAGATATCCCCTTTCCTCTTACACAGAGTTTTCTTCTTGTATCAGTAACCCATGTTCAAACTGATGGGATTATTGTTTGGTTTTTTTTTTTTTATCTGCTACTTCTTTAGTGGTGACTTGTTGGTTTTTTCCTGGGGTGCTTTTCAAACGTCTGAAATGGCTGAAATTCTGTTTAAATGTCAGTGTTTATATTAGGTTGCTAGAATGGTAATACAGAAAAATACCCCAGTGTTTAGGAAAGAATCTGATTTCTGCGACATATTTTTCCTATTGGCAGGGCAGTTCATACTGTGTATGTCCATGTACAGAGTACAAGGAGCTTTTTCCCTTAATCTGTAATTCCTCTTTCCTGTACAGCAGTGAATTTTGCAATCCATACTTTTACAATCATTCTTTCTTGGCCTTGTGAAGGTCAACTATGAACAGGTTTTAAAAGATCATACTTTTGACTGCTTCTTAGTTTTCATGGTTAAAAAGTTGAAATAACTTTGTGCTGAAAACAGTGCTTGTGGAAGAAAGAAACCCTCTTAAGGTGCATACTTCGCAAGTGGGCCAAAGCATGCAGGCAAGCAGAAACCAGTTAGTAAGGAAGCCATATCAGACTCAAACTACTGAGGTCTTATTGGATGGAAAATGTTCAAGTTGAAACTTAGTTCATATTTTCATTTAAGAAACTGCTGCATTAAAGATTTTTGGCGTGTTCATGAGTGCTCAATTCAGACTGACTTGACCTAAGTATACATTTGTTTTGACGATTTTTAATGTTGCTGTGTTATAGTATGCTTTAATTTTCTACCATAGCAGCTGACCCTAGAAAAGTTGGTGAAAACAGCCCCTCATGTTGCCCATGACACTTAGTAGTTTATTTTTAGTTTTCTCTTGGTGATCTGAGCAACAGATGCCTTTCTGAACTTGGAGTGAGGAGAAATGTGTCTCTTTCATTGGACTTTCCATGAAAGGTGAGCACATGTCAGGCTCTGACAGCTCTTGTACTACGAAATGCAGCAGCTCTTCTGCCCATTGTGTTTTTCCCCTGAAGGTTTGCTGGGAAGACACTGTGCAGGCAGTGTCTGGTTTGGCCAGGTGCATGTGTACAGACTGATTTGAAGGTGGTATTGAGAGATGCAGTGGCATAAGGTGCAATGAAAGATGAGAGATACCAGCATATCTAGCGATTGCTAGCCAAAGAACTAGAAGAATAGGGGGTAAGACAATTATGTTATTACTTCAAAAGCCATCTTGTCATAACATTAAAAGTATTGCCTGAGATAAAGGCAAGGGATTAGTTCAGTAAACATTTTCTGCACAAGAGGGAAGGTGGCCATGTCAGCCTGCGCCCCTGTAAAAGGCTTCCACTGCCACGTAAATGCAAAGATGTTTTACACAGTTGTACAGTGGCTGCCAAGTGTACCAGCATGACAGAACTTCTCAGAATGCCTCCAGTAGCACATCTTCCTAGTGGAAAAAAGCATATGAGGAATTACTTGTATGGCTGGAAGAGGAGTGCAAGGTTAGAAGCAGTAATGCTGTGGCTAGGATTCAGCCTTTCCTGGGATGGTGCCAAGTCACTGGGGGATGTTGTGCTAGCAGCATGTTCTGAAAACATGAAGATCTTGTTAGGCTCAGGGAATAAAAATAATGGTCTCTTGGAGATGCTGAACAGCGTCTTACCAGACTGACAGATGCATCCAGGTTGTTTGAGAGCAGAAAAGGTGTCTGAGGTATCTTCTGTCTCATGTTTAGAAGAATGGCCAGCTGAAATGGAGGCATCGTGTCACGCAGAACTTAGTTAAGACTGTGTAAGAAACAAATTTTTTTTTTTATATAGATTGCCTTCGAATTTTGATATTCAGGGTGCTTGAAAAGGAAACAAGACAAGCAAACAATTCTTAATAGTGCTGTCATGGCAGTAAATTCCCATCACTTTTCTGTGATTTTTTTTCTGCAAAAGAAAGTGCCACTTAAAACATCTCCAAAGAGTCAAACAATGTCTATCCCACCTGCATGCAGAATTGTTGGGAATTCAATTACTTAATGTCCTGGTTTAGGACAAATTTGGGAGAAAACCTCCAAAGGGGGGGCCTCTCCAGGTACCAAACCCACACAGCTCCTCCCCCCAATCAGTTTGAAAAGGACTCCTTGGAGAGAAGTGGAAAGAACCTGTTTATTGAACAGGCGAGGCACCCCCAGCACACAAAATGAACAACACCAGATAATAACACTCTTTCACCGCTCTGAAAAGATGACAAACTCAGAAAGTCTCTCCTGGGAGTGGTCGCTCTGTTACCGGTGCCTCCGATGCTGGGGCAGCTGCTGCAGGCCACAGGGTGCAGACTCTTGGTGTTTCCCAGATCCCAGTCCGGAGCAGGTTCAGGTGGTTCCAGAGAAAAAAAGGGACAGGAAAAAAAAAGAGCAGTCCAGGGGGGAAAATTTGGACTGCTTAGATCAACTAACTAATGAGCAAAAAGCAAGAGCAAAGCAAAGCCAGAACCAAGCAAGAGCAGAGCAAAAGCCAAAGCAAAAGCTGCACTACCTACTGCTGCATCTCTGTGTCCCAAGCGCTGTAACATCACCCTAGGACATTTAAGAATTTGTAATCGTAGTTATGACTGTGGTTCTATAATTTTAGCTATTTTAGAGATTGTCAACCACTAAACTGGTCTTGGGAGTAAAATTTTCCTGTCTTTTGTTCATACCTGCTAACAGGCACTGCTTTTCAAGATTTCATAGGTATTAATGGATACTTAATTCAAATAATTTTTGCCCATTTAATAAATTGCGTATTTTATGTTCATGGGCTTTTTTTTCTGAGTTTTCCAGTTCTTCAATCACAGACAGAAAGCGGATCAAAGGAGTTCAGTCTGCAACCTTTTCTCCTTACCAGTCAAAACATTTAATTCCCAATGCATAATGAAATTTGTTCTCTAATTTGGAAAAAAGCATGACTTCTCCGCAGTTCCTGGTTTTCTGACCAAACCAGAGATGACATTGTGTTGCCAGCTGAGCTTTCCTCCTGGAAATGAGGGATATGCTATAAGCACCTTTCCTTTAGCCTGGTCAGCTGCAAGTTGCAGAGTGAAGTAATGTAGCTTTATGCTTGAGAACACTGGTGATGGTGTAATGGAGCCAAAATAAATGTTTCGAAGTGCTCAGGGACATCAGGCAGAGCAGTAGCTCATAATAAGCTTAACAGACTGTTCCCTACATCCTGTGTCAGCAATCTGTCCTCGAGATGTAGCCTGTTAATTGTATGTGCCCTCAGTAGCTGGAGGGCTCTGAAGGCCCTGCATACAATTCTTGATGTTTTGTTTTATTGCTACCATGTCTTGGTGTCTGTTGGAAAAGAAATCAAGAAGAATGTAAAACTGGCATCATGCCACCTGCCTGCTCTCAAGATTTCATTGCTTCTGACTACCTTTAATATTTGCAGTGAATTGTGGCTCATAGTAAAAGAATGTGCATTGTGACTAACACTAAAAGAAGCACAGTTTGTTTGTCAGTTTGTTTTCCTGTGAATAGTAGTTGTGCTTCTCTCAATATTAAAGTGAGGGCTTGTACAGCTACTTAGACAGCAATGAAGGAGCATAAGGTTTCATGCTGCAAAGGCTATAGAAGGCCATATGCCTTTTTTTTATAGATTGGAGGATACTTAGCTTGGCTTTAATTAAGAAAGAAAACTAACCCAAACTTCAGGTTCGTAGGGCTGACATGTAACGCTAGCAGCTCATCCATGAGTACATAGGAAAAAGTAAGCATTTATTTTGGGTATGTGATAATATTTTGACATTGTGGCATGTTTTTTTAGCATACCAAGGCTAATACTGTTTTTTGTAGACTTCTTTCATGTTCTCCAGTTTTCTCCTAACATCTGTGCTGTTCAACTGGTTTTGATGAAATTTGTGATAAAGTGGTGAAGAGAGCTCTCAAAGGCACAGCTGTTTCAGGTGTCATCTATACCCTTGCCTCCCTGCTGCCTGTGCGGTGGGAAGGCAGACACTGGGTCCCTAATCCCTGGGAAGGCAGCAGCGAGGGCTGAGCTGGCACGGGGCGCGGTGCGTGATGTGCGGCGGGCACTGTCTCCTACCCAGCTGCAGGCTGGTGTTGAGGAGGCTGTGGGGGATGATGGTTGAGTTGTGGGGCAGCTTTGCCCAGTGAGCCCTGAATCTCTTCAGGGTAGACATTTACTGTAGGAGGTCTTGTTCTCACAGCCCAAGATGCTGCTCTGTGCTCCAAGTAACATAAAAACAGCAAATAAGTTTCTGCAGCTCTACCACTGAATAGCTAAAACATGTAATGTTTGACTGTGGGCAATTAGCATTAGACAGTTAATGATGATTTGGTTTGTACGGAGCTGAAAATGATGTTTGCATACTTGGAGCCCATTGACTTAGTCTTGTAAGTTAAATGGAAATTAAAGAAAAGTGAAACAGGGGCTAGGCTAGAGGATAGATGGACTATGGTTGCTTGATTTTCTTGCCCAGAGGAGTGATTTCCTAAAGAATTACTTTACTTTGTTTTGGATACCATTTTGGTATATTCTGTACCTGAAGGATCAGCATATGAACTGTTAACTCTGTACAGCTTTAGTATTTGGTGGGGAGAGTTTTTTCTTTTCTCTGAACCTCAGTGTTTCCTCTGTCAAACTTTCACTGTTGCACTACTTAAAGAAAAAATGAAGTTGAAATGTGAGACATTTTCATGTCAGAATTGCCAGATGTTGAGCTGAAGGGTGTAGGGTTTTTCAGCTCTAAACAATTAATTTCACCTTTTTTTTAAGAAAAAAGGGTGTTTTTTAAATTCTAGAATCACATTCTTCATTTTGTCCATAACCTTAGAAATGAAAAGGGAGGAGGTAGTACCGCTGGTAGCCAGTGGTAGTCATGAGGCATTTACTGTTATTGTTGAATGTATAGAAAAACATTTGTTCCATCTAACAAGTGAGTGCTTATAGTAAGTGCTTTTTAAAAATAAAATAGGAGCAGAATATTATCTTTATATGCATCTAGTCTAATCCATGTAAGTATGGATGCGTATTTGTTATGTTTTAAGGTTTGTTACTGAAAAGCAGTGGATTTTTGACAACTGTTACATTCCTGCTGTTTGAGTGTTTGCATGTGTCTATAAATATTACAGAAGAGTATAAACTTTATTGCCTTATGTAAATTTACTATCTTGCATTGTCTGAACGTGAAATTTTGTCTCTAGTGGTAACGTTACTAAGGTTGCTTGGAACAATAATCACTTAAATACAGCTTTACAGATTTAATAATACGCATCTGTGTGCGTAGGAAAACATCTTGTGTTTTGTGGGAAAGAGTGGAAGCTTTTCTTTGGCTTTGTTTTTGTTTTTTTAATTTATCAGCAATGCTGAAGACATCTGCCTTGTTAAGTGACATAAACTAGAGCATGAAATAAAGCAATTTTTAGCAATTTAAACAAAATAAATCATGATTACCACAGAACATTGTTATGGTCCCTAGGTATAAAGTGTTTGTACTTGGGGAGGTGAATTATATGCTGTTGCTGATTTTAAATTACTTGGGAGAGTTATTCTGGTATTTGAGCCATAGAAGAGCCTAATTGCAGTTAAAAATAGGAGGAGAAGTTCCATGCCTCTCTTGGACTACAGAATATCTAGTAATTCACAATTATTTCCCTTTCCCATATTTTTTTTCCTACAGGCATGCTAGCTTCTGCTTTAGTACTTGCTGCCAATAAATACTGTCATTTTTAAAATCAGGGTTACTGGATTTGCAGTTCCTGTACACCTTTGGGCAATTAGGAAGTGATTAGCAGTAATTTCTGGCACTGAAGGTTCAGGCTGACAGCTGTTGACCCACTGTAGAAATTAGTGGCTTGACAAAGGATCCTTAAAAGGAAGTATTCCTCTAAATGCCACTGCTCAGTTTTTTCAGTACTGCTTTGTGATGATCCAGTATTAAAGTCAAATTTTCTACCTAGTGTGTACACTAAAGAGTTCAGTGGTTCTGTTTTCCATCAGCCTTGCTTATTATTGGAGATGGAAAACCGTGATACGGTAACTAAGACTTTTGAAGTACTGTGTGTTTTTAAAATTTTGGTGCCTCAGAATCAAAGATGAGGTTAACTGCCACTTTTTTGGCCATTTAGGTGGAGTACCTTGGTGTGCTATATTAAATTAGGAACTGAAAGATAAAATTGAGATGCAACACTTTGTTGATACTTACAGAATCTTCTCAGCTGAAGGTTTGAAGATGCTGATGCACGGGTTACACAAAGGCAACACAAGTCCTGCTGTGAACTTAAAGAGCTGTTAGTGCTCTTTTACTGTATAACATTTATTGGGACTGTAGTAAACCAGGCACCAAAAAGCCATTTGATTGGGCTAATATGGATTTGTTACTTATTAGTCAGCTGACCTGGCTGGAGAAAGTGATTTTGGTCACATTTACGCATGAGGAGAAACAAGAAGTTCCCTTAGATATGGAACAGTAATGGTGAGGCTGCAAAACAGTATATTTTAGCAAGGAAGACTGAAAATGTTTTAAATTTAATTTGCTGTTTTTCATTTGTAAGTGTTGTGGTAGTCTTCAGCCTCAGAATAATATTAAACATATGGGAGAAAGGAACATACGGTACACTGTCAAACTGCCTGCTTGATTACAGAAAGATTAATTTTGGTTATGCATCTTGGATTATGGCAAGCATGATATTGAAATGGGAATAACAGTATTGTTTGTATAACATATTGATACTGAAAAATAATAACTAAGTTTCCGTCATGGAGATGGCAGGGTTAGACTTCCTTGTTCTTTGAGGAATTTGGTTTTGAGTTTTGCATTTCATGTATTCTGTGAAAAGCTTTTTTTATTTCTAGCTGAGTGTGTAAAACTTCTGTGACAGACCGCAGCTGGACTCCAGAAAACTTAGATGCAGTTTGTCAGATATTACTTGTCCTAGTTCCTGCAGAATTGAGCAAGGATGAAACCAATTTCCTGCAAAACTGGATTTGGTTGCCATTTTTTACTAGAATTTTCAGTACCTTAAAGTTCTTCTATAAAACATATGTTCAAGAATGGCATTTAGATGATGCTATTTTAATTTGAAAACAAGTGAGCCAATCCCTGGAACAGTGCTGATGCTTGTTTCCCTCATCAGGAAGTTGAAATCTTTTGGTCAGTGCCATGAAATTTCTGTGCCACTTGGGTAAATGGAAACTGATGAAATTTCAATGTGGTAGTGCTAAAGAGATGCTTTAGCCTTCATTTTACCGATGAGTTTAGGAACTAGCCTTTGCTACCTAAAAAATTTGAAGCTTTGGGGTTGCATTCTGCCAGTGGAGCCCTTTTTATCACTATAGTGTTCCACACTTGTCTTCTAAGCACGTTCTCCTCCAACATTTCTGTTGTCACTTGGCCCAGTCACTTACCAAATGCATCTGTGTCTCCAGTTTATCCCATCACATGCTGCTCTTCTGTGCATCATTCTGCATTGTCAGACTTCTTATCTTGCTTCTCCTGGCCCAGGCAGCCATTTCAGTGCCAGTAGTAACAGCAGGCACCTGGGATCCTGTGCTTGGTGATACTTCTCAGAAGTTTCCAAGAAATTCTTGTTTCTGGGTAATAACCCTCTTATATTGCTGGGTGTCTATGCGTGTGTATGATGTCAACAACAGAGGATGGCAGATGCAGTCATCATGAAACTCTGGTTCCAAATCCACCAAGCTTTTGTTGGTAAACAGGGAAAACAAAGGGAATGGCTTCCCTACCAGTTTAGAGGACAGCAGTTGGAAGAGTTAGTACTTACATTACTTCCTGGCATTACTATTGTGCGGGTGCTGGTTGGCTGGAAACAAACCTTATAAAAACTGACTTCTTACAGTGGAACTTGTTCTCTTGGACAGTGTAAGATGTGAGTGTGACTATGGTTTGCAGAAGTGCAAGAATAACTTCTGGCAGCAGCTCTTCAGATCAGATTGGATTCAGAGATTTTATGCAAACTCATTGCATAAACCTTAATTTCAGAAGCAATAAAATTAAAATTCGTGGTGAGAATTGCATTTTCTGTATTTCTTTTGGAAGTCCAGATACTTTCATTTGAAGCAGCAAAATGAAGTGACAGTTAAAGTTGTTTGCTTTTCTATCCAGTGGACAAGAAGAAAATTAATTTCTTACATAATAAGAGAATTTGTAGATGTTCTTTGTCTATATTTATTCACTCTAATTCACTTGTGTGTGAAACTTCAGTAATTGTCTTTTCTGAAAATTTCACCACAGTTTCTCCTTTTTTGTATAATTTGCCTTGGTAAATAAGTGGTTATATGTGGAGTTTTAACAGCATAATGTACTATTTTCAGAGTGACACTTCAAGGGTTTTTTTTGTAGAAATTACAAGAAGATTTTATTATAGCAAAACCTTTAAACTGAAGGGCTTAAAAAGTATAAACGAGGTGGATAAAGATCTCTAATGTTTTTTGTCAATGATTGCTGAATATATTTTGTTATATTGTAACTTTCCAAAGTTGCCTACATGGGTGACTATATTTTCAATATTTCATTTTAGTAATAAATATATCTTTTCTTGTAGATAAAATCCAGAACTTGAAAGAAGATAATGGGAACAGTCATTTAATCTATGACAGTGCTGGAGACAGTAATAAAACCAATGCTGAGACTGCAGACACTTCTGGATGCAACACTGAAGCCAAGGACTTGCCTGATTCTTGGGACTTCCACGTGGCAAAACCAGCAGATTCTCCATCAGAAACATCTCTGACCAAGGGGCCACTAAGAACTCACTTGTATGAATGGGAGGCTGAAACTGAAGACACCAGAACTGGAGAATATATATTAGCTTTTGACAATGAACATCTCTCAGAGGTGAAGAGCAAGGATGAGGAGTGTGATAAAGAAGATAGTGAAAATCCAAAGGATGCCATTAGTGAAGAACTTGTGCAAACTATTCCTAGGCCAAGCAACTGTAGGACATACTGTCGATCCAACAAAGCAAAACTGCAGGGGGCAACAAATTTTGACAGGCTAATGGATGGTACTAGTCAGTCTTTATCCAAAGCAAATAATGAGTCAAATAATGATGGTCTGAATGCAGGAAAAAAAGTTTCTTTAAGTAGCGGGACCAGTTTTAGAGGGACGGTTGGACGGACTAGAGACTACACTGTTCTCCACCCGTCTTGCTTGTCAGTTTGCAATGTCACCATCCAGGATACCATGGAGCGCATGGATGAATTCACCTCAGCAGCCCCGACTGACCTGGGTGAAGCTGGGCGCTTAAGGAAAAAAGCAGACATTGCCACCACAAAAACTACAACCAGGTTCCGACCAAGCAATACCAAATCCAAGAAGGATGTCAAATTAGAATTTTTTGGGTTTGATGATCAAGATGAGGGAGGGGGAGATGAAGGTGCCTCTAGAAGTTCTGGGAGTTCCAATTACAAAATCAAATACTTTGGGTTTGATGACTTAAGTGAAAGCGAGGACGAAGATGAAGAGTGGCAGGTAGCAGAAAGGAAGGCCAACAAAAAGCGAAGTAGAGCTGTACCATCTGCTTCTCTACAGTCAGCCTCTGATGGCAATGAAAACTGTTCCCAGGATAGCCAGCTCAGCACTAATGCAGGTCAGTAGAGCTCTTTTGGAATATATGGGTGACATTTAATTTTAATTTACTTCAGTATTTTGTTTTTTGCAGTTGTGCCTAGGAATTTGTCTAACAATACCACTGATGTGGAAATCTAACAGTTAAATTCATTTAAAATCTAACAGTTAAACTCACTTCTCCTGTGGTCCTGTCTGGTGTTTCATGTCTCTCTTGAGGTATGCTTTATACCCTTTGATCTCTTGCGAGGGGTAGAGGGTTTTTTTGTTTTCCACCAGAGGATTTATACCTTTTTGGTTTGTTGAGCATAAGTATCTGTGCCTGGAAGGCAGGTATCCTCCCACAGAGCCTCCAGATCAGCCCACGATTACAGAGCTGAGTGCGCACTTTTAAGGAGCTCTCAAGAAATGGGAAATACCTTTTTCTGCTTTTGAATGTGTTTGTAGGCAGTTTGGACTTTTCTCAAGCTCCATCTTATCTCGAGGGAGGGGCTGTGGGGACCCATGGAGTGCCAGTCACATAGCTGGCTTTGGGAAAGCCTCTGCATAGTTGTTTCTGTACGGGTTGGGAGCAGGGTGTCTGTGTACTCACACACATGGCAGCTGCTGAGCAAGTTCTGGTGCTTAAAGTCCTTTGCAAAATTAGACTTGATTGGTAGTTGGTTGGATCCTGTGTGTTGGTGAAGAACAAAAGGGATAACTTCGGTGGAAGGTTGTTTTTAATTCTTTCGTTTTGAAAAAGTCTAATGCCAAAGAATCACTTGTGTTGGAATAAGTATTTCAAAACACTGTCACTGTTCTGCAGAACATTTTGGTCCTCTGAGTTCTATTGACTCACTGAAGTTGTTACATTTTAAGACTTGGGCCAGATGTATTTCATTGTGATAGGGAGAGAGGGTTTCTATCTAGCCTTGCAAATGCTGGACAAGCTGGGGTTTTTTTCCTACAAATAGCTTCTGCTAATATAATCCAGAAATAAAATTTCAGAGAAAAAACCCATTAATTTCTGTTCTACTTATAGCGCTTCTAAAACCAGAATTTTCTGTAAGCCTTTTAATCAATAGTAAATGTCACTGCTAAAGGGGTTTTTTTGTGGATTTGAAGGGAAAAAATGGATTGGTGTTTTCAAACAAAAAAGGACATGCTTCGTTTTCATAAAATTTACTTATGATGAGACACTGGTTCCAGCCTCATTGGCAAATGGGCTTGTCTTATAGGGCTGCTTAAGAAGCACTCTTAGTCCCTGTCTCTAATGAGTTTTTGTTCAGCCATTTATTCCAGGGGAAAAATTTGCTTGTGTAGTTAATGCAGCTGAGATGCTGACCCATCAAATTATCTTTTCAACTACTGTTCTCAGAAGTCTCAAAATATCTACACTTTGCATTTGGCACTGCATTGACCAAGCAGGCCTTTATACTCCCAGGTATTGCAGATGATCTCTCTGAAATATTTTCCTAAGAGATTTCCATAGTACAGGGAGATGTAAATTTTTGTTTTATTAGTTCTTAATGCGCTTCTCCAGGTAAGAGCTAGCTCTCAGTCCCTCTGCTGGGAGATGCTTCCTCTTTGTTTTACATCTCCTTTGCTCATTTGGTTTTTGTTTTGTGCTACTGTTGAAGATTTGACTTGGCAGGGGTTTTTTTCTGAAATTTGAAAGGGTGATGTCCTGTAGTGCAGGTTATTAAAATAGAGAATCTGATGCTGCCCTAAAATTTGTGGGACTCCTTGCTGAAGTTCACACTATCTTCTCTCAGACTTTTGCAAATTTTGAGTGTCATGATTGCTCAGAACAACCATGATGAAGAGTCCTTAAATACAGTGATGCTGAGCCTGAGAATTTCTCAAGAACTTCTGGATCTAAGCCTGAAGTTGCAGTAAAATGTGACATTGCTCTGAGGTATTGTCTTTGCATACTGGAAAAATGTGACTTCTGCATCCATGAAATATGCCAGCTTTGACTCCTGAGAAACAGCTTTCATAACATCTTGCACAATAAAACTCTGTCCTGAAATGATGAACAGTACTGAGAGGTGCTAATGCCACCTGAGTTCTGTATGTGCTGTTCTTTGTTTGTACTAATGAATAAGTTCCCTGATAAAAATCCAGTCCTCCTGTTCCAGGTTGACAGGTGAAATGCTGGACTGCCTCGCTGAATTTCAGCCCTGGAAAATCTCAAGACTGATTTTGGTGTTCTGTGTGTAAAGGATGTTTCATGGCATAATCAGTTTTTCAGGAAACTCGATGCTTTCTGTCACGGCCTTACTTAGCCATAATACTGATTTGGTTACTTGCATAATCTAGTCATCCTTTTGTGAGACCTATTTTAGAACCTTAATTTAAAACATCTGATAGAGATTTTATACTGGAACATTATAAAGACTATTCCTTCCAGTCCCTCTATTCACAGAGGTGAAATAAGTTTAACAATACATATTTAAATGTTTCTACAAATGAAATTTCAGAAAGTGCAAAGACTAGAGGAACAGGATTGTTAGTGCAGGAAAAACTGCAAAACAGGTAAATTCAGTGTTAGTCTGTCTTTCATTGAAAAACATTTTCTGTTGCTCATTACTATGATAGACTTTTCTGCTGAAGTAAAAAATCACAAAAAATCCTCAAACAAAAGTGAAGCAAATAAAAGCCCCAACTCTGAAAAAGCCTCCAGCTTTTAAATTCCTAGATGTTGTTACCATAAAATCTCTTTTTAGTGAAAATGTGTCATAACTTTATTACCCTTAGATTTTTGTCAAAGCGTTGAGTTTTAGTAAAGTTTACTTTTTATTTTTCCATTGCAATCTAGAATTCTCTCAAATTCCTCTGTAGCAGCCCAGTGAAGCAAAAGCCCCTTTGGCTTGTGAGCCTCCCAGCTGGATTCTGCCAGAATGCTAGGGGCTAAAAGAACTGGTGAGATTTCCTAGATTTGAAACACTGCTTTTGTCATTTCAGTAGCCAGAGTAGGGGATGACTCCAGTGAGGTGAAGCTTTTAAAACTGGAAGTGGTTGACTTGACTGTAACAATCAATGAGGAGTTGTATCCAAGAGATTGCAGCTTTGTCTTTTGCTTTGTAAATCAGTTCTCGTATACAGCTTAACCTTTGTGTCTTCGATTAATTTTTCCTCCCAGTGATCAAGATGAGATTCCTATAATCTTTTTAGGTAATGTAGCTGTTCTATATCGGCATCCAGCACTCAGCTCAGTTTGGGTGACCCAACTTGCCCTAAATTTTGGTTTTAATTCCTTTGCATCTTCTCAAAAACTGAGTCACCTATATTGGGTAAATATTTTAAGCCAGTTAAAACTACATCAAAGTCCTCAAAGGCAGAGTCCTGTTTGGACTTCAAAACCTTTAGCAGAATTACCCTGAGACACTAAAACAAAACTACATTGTTGTTCCTGAGGATATTTTCCGTGGTTGTTGCCTTAGTTGGTCTCTGAACATCCTTCCAATTCCAGCCAAGAGAAGCAAATTATCTTAAAGATTGTAAATGCCTTGAAAATGATTGGACAGAGGAGAAAAGGTCAATATGATAAATTTTTCCATGAGGGGGCAACACTCCCCTCCCCCCCAAAAAAAACCAGCCATACAGGAGAGAGCCAGTGGAAGTCAAGCTTCACTAGGGTCACTGCTTACCAAACTACTTGTGTGTTTGCCTCACTCAGTTAACGTTAACAAAAGATTTCTCCCTCAGATCCTATTTACTTTAGATTTAAAAGTCTGCTAAGATAATGTATGCAGAATGCTTTTAGGGTACCTAGAAGGCCTCCAAAAGCACTGCTCAAATAGAAGCATTCTAGATAATCTCACAGAGCTAGTAAGTGTTCAGTGTGCTAGCAACATCAGAAAATACATAATTATCCTATTGTAAGTAAGAGCTGAAATGTTTTTATCAAGAAGTTTATTTGAATTTAAAATCACCTAATTTAAATGGGATAGTTCAGAATCACATAGGAGTAGAAGTCAAACAAGGAAACTTAAGACAATTGCTAAAATTATGCTTAGTTGATCTTAGTTGATTGTTAATTATTGAAGGCAACACCATGTCCAAGTCTTAGCACAGAGCACAAGTTACTGTTCTCATTTCATGGGTGAAACATTTTGTGTTTCTAACATGACTTCCATATTTGTTATGGCTGTGGTCAAGTAAATTGCTTTTTAGCTTTTAGTCTACAATAGGAGGGTCCAGTTCTTAGTTGGAGTTTATTTGAGAATTGCATTCAGGGCCTGACTTCTTCAGAAATATTGCAAGTTTTATAAGGATGTATATCAAAGCAATTTGATTTTATTCCTTAAACTGGCTTCAGCAAGAACTAAGCTGTCTTTTACATAGATTTGGAAGTAGTTTTGCTTCATTCAAGTTAGTGGAAATTGGTCTGTAGTATTTTTCCTCAGTTGAACTAATTTTCTCAAACATCTTTTAAAGTAACTTGTTTTCATAGGGGCTGTTGATGCTGTGTTTTTTAGGCTCTTGTGCTTACATGACACAACTACACTGAAAAACCAGTGCAATAGTATGTGAGAGGCTGGTTGCAGGAGGTGTCTTGCAGCAGGCATCCTGCCAGTCCTAGTGCTGCCAAGCCTGTTGAAATTTACTGCAATTTGGGAAGATTTGGGCTTTATTTTAAGAATACTTATATTTCTCAAACAAGTTTTGTATCCTTGAGAATGCCATTAGAAATTTGGTTGCCTGCTTTGCCTTAGCTTACTTTTGTACCTGGCTTGGCTGGTCCTATGTACTTGGGATTAGAGTAACCCATCCTCCCTGCTTGTGTTTTTGTAGTGTGCTTTTCAAACAGCAGCAGCTTCTCAGGAATACTGGTTATCTAATCAGTTTGTCAGATGAAACAGTGCTTTTCTGTGCCTATCTTTATTTCCATCTTGAAATCTGTGGTAACTTCTGGTTTGTGCCAAATAAACCCTTTCCCTTGCCTCCAAGGGATAAAGCTTCAAATAAAACAACACAAAGGACAGAAATTTAATTTGATGAGTGAATTGCAGATTTACAGTCCAGTATAAGGTACTAGAATCAGTGGTAATGCAAGTATTGAATCCATTGGAAGGCCATATCAGCAGTTCCTTCTAGCTGACTCTTTCCTGAGCTGATCACTATATTTTTTTCCTGTTTACAGTAGATTAAGCAAATATAAACAGGCTGCCTTCATGAGAAGTGAAACAAGATCAATTCTCCTATTCTGTATTTGTAGTGTGTTCTTCTAAATCTCTTAATCTCACACTTTTGAAGAGCACAATCTACTGCTTTATTCATCTGTTCTCAGGGTTGTAGCAGTGAGCCAGCCATTAGTTAGCTCATGTAAAAGGTTCCCTGAGATTTACAGGAGTATGGGATGGGAAGCAGTAGCCTGAAGCTTACCCAGTGGGCAAGAGGTGCTGTAATAGTTCTGACTATGCACCTTGTCACACTTCTGTGTATTACTGCAATTCAGTCTGCAAGCCTGAGCTTCATCCAGGACTGTACTTGGCATTAAAGCTGATTTTTCTGGTGAAGACTGTTTGTTCATGACAGAATTTAAGAAGCTATACATGTCGAATTGTCAGATGCAAGAAATGCTCTAGCAGTTCAACAGCTTTTAAAATGGTTGTTTCATGTCTATATTTACCTTTAACAGATCTGGAGTTTTCAGAGGATACATCTGGTGTGCTTGAAGGCAATAAGAAATCCACAAATAAACAAGGTGATAAATCTAAGGAAAACACGCGGAAGATCTTTAGTGGGCCAAAGCGGGTAAGTGATAATGCTGTAACCAATACAAACAACAATGTAACCAATACTGAATTCCTCAGAACCGATGTTTCTTCTTATATATGCAACAGGACTTTTGTCTCAGTTTATATCTGCACTTGAGATCATATGTTGACCTTTAAAATTATTTCTGGAAAAGTAAAATATTCAAGTGCAAAGTTTTTGTATTTATTACTGGAAGTTTCACTTTTCAGGTTCACATTTCTCTGTGGAGAGCCAGACTTTTAATGTAGATGCATTCCCTGGAGATGATTTTTAAAGCAAAGCATCAGTAAAATTTGTGCATTTTGCTTTGTGGTTTGTTGGTATTTGGTGGGGGATGATTCTTTTGGTCTCCTTTGCTCTCCTAAGCAATATATCATATCATAGGATTGAACTTTTCTTAAAACTTCAAAACGGGCTTTGGCATGGTCTTTGTAAAAATAAATGCCTTTATAGCATTTGGTGTAGTGAGATTTTCTTTTAGTTGGAAAAAAAAGTAATCTCCAATCCCACCCTAGTCTTCCTCAGTTGTGTAATGTTCATTATGAATTTGCCCTTCCATAGCATGAAAAGAGCTTAGTTATTTTCTTGAACTTAGAGAAATGTGGTTTATTTGTCATTGTATGGTGCTCAGTATTTTGAGGCTTTTAAAGGGGTGTATGTAGCAAAAATTTAGTTTAGCCACCAGGTAAAAGTTTGCAATAGGGGGATCCATGCAATCTCCATTAATGAAGTTTTTATGACCCAGGAGAGACATTTCAAGTACTCAAGGCCTTTTCATGAGCTTTTTGCATAACTTGTTTGTGTTACAGGTGACACCAGTCCCTCTGTCACCATCATTGCAACCCACAGCTGCTCTAGTAGGAGAAGGAAGTAAATGAACTTGTATTTCTGCTTTTCCTTTGAGTTCCATAGGTTTTGCAAGACCTGGCAGTTGCATGGTATTATAGAAGCTGTCTTTTACATGCGTTCAGAATGTCCTCATCAATCCAGCAGTTTAAGGAAGTTTCTAAGATTATTTTTTTCCTAAGGAATTCTAAGAATTCCTCATGAAGGTAACTAATTAGTTGTGTTATATGGTAGTTTCACCTGAGTAATTTTTCAAGGTGCCTTTTTTTTTGGTTGTCCAGAACCAGAGGATTTATTATCTCTCCAGTTGTGTTGATATATAACAATTTTTCATTTTAAAAATAATGGATTTGTGGGTGGAGTAAGGATGACAAATTTGGTTTAGCTCTCAAAACGTGCAGGGGAAGATTTTCATGTGGGAGGATATGTGACCAGTAGGTCCTGTCAGTTGTGATGCCCTTTGAAAAAGAAGTGTCTCTTGTCACTTTGGCTTTGGACAGAATGAGAAGCTTCTCCCTCCAGAGTTGGAAGTCAGATACGAGTGAGGAGGGTGTTTTCAGAGCTGAAATAGTATTTCTTGAAGATGGAAGCTCCTCAGCTTCTGCTGATTAAATAGTCATTTATTAAAATTCAGTGTCTTATCTGTGAACATGCTACAGTACACTGAGAAGCAGAAGTACAGGAAGTGCAAATTTGACTGTAACTTTTTCAGTTGTATTTTTTATCAGCATAAAACAGCTGTGTGGGTATTCTGCTATATACAGATTTTTTTTTAAATTTCAATATTTTTATGCTGCAAATATTATTCTGTAATTGCATCTCATGTGTTTCTTGTTTAATTTTTATATTTTAAATCCCTGAAATTTTATGTGAAAATGGTTGTAATTAATTTTGAATATATACATCATGAAATTACAGGGTGAAGAAAAAAGCCTTACAGCAATATCATACTATATAAGGGAGAATGGTTTTAACTCTAGAAAATTCTCAGTTGACGATAAACTTATTTCAAGTGGGGGAGTTGACAATGAAAGAGCTTTTTTGACCCTGTAGTGATATATAATGGACATAGAAGTAGATGTTGCTGTAATTGAGATTCAGATCTTAAACTTTGATGTTTGCTAATCACACAGCTGTTGCATGGACTTACTAAAGAAGCTTGTAAAGCTTGTTCTGATGGTAATTAGAGATGCTATAATTGTCTTCGTAAAATATAGATACAGACTCTTAATCTTAGTTGTATCTTAAGGGAATTTTCATTTTGAGAATAAAAAAAATCCAAAACAACTAAAAGTATTAACCTGTTCATAATAACTAAATGATCTTAAAAAAAATAATCTCTGGAACTTCTTCATTCTCTCAGCACTCTTTATTTTTTCTTGTAGGAGCTAGCAGATACAGTATTAAATATTTTCTGTTAGGTGGTGATGTTCAGAGCTGTGACACTGATCAGATTGAGCTTCCAAGAAAAAAGCTCTGTTACTCAGGAAGCAGCAGGTGCTGTAATTAAATTTCAGCAGGTCCAGAAAGCTCAAGTATTTTTTCCAGTCTATATTCAGCAGATCTCTCACCCATAGTTGTAGTTCTGAAAACTTGACCATTGTCTCCTAGTGCTAAAGTCCAGTTCTTGAAATTTTGAGTGTATGTACAATAAAATATTAACAACATCGTTGACTTAGTGAATAACTGTGTCTAAATGCTGCTTTTACTGTAAGAACTGAAATCACTGCCTGGTTGCAGTAGCCACGGAGATTATAATAGGTGAGTGAAGTCTCAACCAGAGCCATGCTTTTAAGTGAATTAAACCTCTTTATCCTGAGCCTGAGTTACAGGAGTGTTACATTCCATAGCAACATAATTAAGTATGTACAGTACATAAATATTGGCATTAATTTGAGTTGCAAATTATGGGTGTGAAGCATACATGAGTAACATCTGCAGAAGTTTGTCAGCAGCTGTTTACAATTTTAAATTCAACTGGTTGGGTAACTCATGCTCTAGCATGTTGGTTTGGGAGCTCTGGATACACCCACCTGCTGGCCCCTTTGAGCTTAGTTCCCCTTCTTCAGATGAAACTAATTCTCCATTACCAGGTGAACCCAGTAGTCCAGTCAAGAAATTTTTTTCTTGCTATGGTCCAAATCTACTGAGACTGAAATTGAAAATAGAGAGCATAAAAATGATTTCCTGAGATTTCTTACTCCTGCTGCTTTCACAACAGGTTTTAGCTAGAGTCAGCAAATGAAGAGAAACCGTTTTGTAGGAATACTCTGGAACAGTTTCCTGTGGTCTTATGCAAAATATCTGTCTCTAAATAGGAACCTGAAAAAAGCCAACTTAAAAGTGTAAGATAAGAAGGACTAGTCCACTTAATCCCCAAATTTAATCTTTTGATCTATCAGCACTAAAGATTAATGATTCTACTTAGAGTTTTGTGTTGTCCAGCATGTCACTGGTGACCACCAAGTCCTCTGAACAGTACATTTTCTGGGATGGCCCTTCTGCTCTTAAAATATATGAGTGATCTCCAGTTCTGTGCTGATCCTAGTTCTGCCTGAGCCCATAGGAAGCCAACCTAGACATGGTGAATACTGATTACATTTGAATCTATTTCAAGGTATGAATTTAGGTAGAGTTGCATCATAGTTAGAAGGTATGGGAGCCTTTCAGCTTGAGGGGCCTGGGAGGGGGCAGAAATTAATCCTTCTGTTACTGCTTCTTAGGGCTGCTGAGGCATGTGGGAAGACTTAGGAAGCTGCATGAAGGAGACGGAGGAGGTATAACAGAATAAAGCAATGGCTCTCACAAGTTGGCATAACTGGAAGCAGACTCAATCTTACGTTTTCTCAAAGTAGCATGAAATTTCAACTTGATGAGTGCTTTATCAGGATTTTTTTTCCTATGCCTTAGAGCAGGTGAATTTTAGAAACAAGTCTCTTGGAATTAATTTCTTAGATGTTCATATTTTTTGCACTGCACATATTTCGTAAAGCTTCTGTACTACTATAGAGTGCAATTTTAGCACCTATAAAACAATGAAATTTTCTTGAGTGTTTGAAATGTGTTTATGATCGGTAGGATGAGGAAGAAAGTGCTTACTGAGTGGTCAGTCTATATTGGTGATTCATGGACTACTGATAAAACTAAAAACTGACCTGAAGGCTAATTCATTGCTTAATAACTTCTGACTCCAGATAAATTGGCATATTTCAATTAAATATTCACTTTTGCAATGAAAATTAACTATTTTTAAATTACTTGAACCTAGCTTAAGTTTTTTTCATACTCTTACATTACTATGGCTGGAGAAATGTATTTAAATTCAGTTGTTGAAATCTTAGCCCTAGAAAACCTATCTGGCTTGTAACTCTGTACACATTCCCACATGTACCCAGTGAATGGGGATACATCAGTGGGCTTTTTCTTTTCCTCTTGTGCACACAGTTGGTGTGTACAGGAAAAGGTATGGAAAAACTTCTTTGCCACTAGCTTGATGTTCATGGTGTTTTCCTTTGGTTTCATTCAAATACTGGACCATAAAGTTTCCTGTGTGTGCTGGTTTTGGCTGGAATAGAGTTAATTTACTTCGGAGGAGCTCTTACAGGGCTGTTTAGGGTTTGTGCTGAGAACACTATTGGTTGTGCTGGGATGTTTTTGTGATTGCTGAGCAGCACTTACACAAAGCCTACTGTGTGTCTCCTTTCTGCTCCTCATCTCACTCTGCCAGCCAGGAGACTGGGGGTGTGCAAGGAAGTTTGGAGGGGGGAACTGGTCACAATGACCATGGGGATATTCCATGCCAATGCCATATGACATTGTGTTTAGCAATATAAAAATCTGGAGAAGATGGAAGGGGGAGCACACCTTTGGAGTGATGGTGCTTGTGTTCCCAAGTAGCTGTTAAACCCCATGGAGCCTTGCTTTCCTGGGAGTGGCTGAAAAACTGCATGCCCATATGAAGTGGTGAATGAATTCCTTGTTCTGTTTTGCTTGCATTCATGGCTTTTGTTTTCCCTGTGTAACTGTCTTTATCTCTTTGTTTTCTCACTTCTACCCTTTGGATTCTCCCCCATCCCACTGGGGGTGAGTAAGCAAGGAGCAGGTCACAGCAGTCCTTTTTTGCAGCTCACATGAGGCTCAATGGGTTTGAGATAGTGACAGATTTGATTGGGATGTGCTAGGTCAAACTGATAGTTGTTAGTGCATTTTAGGTGTTAATTGATAGATGTCTGCCTGCTGTGTGGCCCTTGCCTTATTCTGTGGCATGACATTTGGCTTTCACTGCTTGCTGTGCCTGGGAACATTTTAGTAACGGTACTTTTAAAGTACTTTTGAAGTTTAGTGCACTAAAGTGGCCTTGCTTGAAAGTTTCTCTGCTCGTGTGGACTGCATTTGCTGGGAAAAGCTGAGATCTTCTTGGATTATGCATCAAAAAACAACAACCAAAAAAACCCAGTCTGAAACCCAACAAAACCCCATCTACTGTAAGGACTGGTTTTACCTGAAACAGGCAAAAAATACTGACAGAAGCATGTGGTTAATACTGCTTTTGCTTTTCCTTTGGTCGACCAGCTCCCTCCTGTTTATTGGTGCCTTCAGTTTCCCAATGTTGTGTATTGTTATAAAAATAACTTGCTATAAAGGAAGCATTTAACATAAATCTTAGTTCAGTTCACTGGGAAACTCTAAACTATAGTATCTACTCAGTTGAGGGGACCCAAGAAGAGAGATTAAGTTGTCTTAACCTGGTTAAGTCAACATTGCAACTGAAAAATGCTCACTAAACACAGCAGCATTAGCAGGATTACGTGCAGCACTTTGATCAAGTGACGTTAGCAGGGTTAGTCATGACAGTGTCGAATACATGAATGAAGGCATTGCTGAATTCAGGCATAGCTTAGCCAACAGATTGCTGCTGAGCCAGTCATAACCTTGTAACTATTGCTTTTCATATTTAGTCAAGTTTTACGAATAACTTCTGTACCTGACAAAGTACAGAAATGTGTGCAAGATTTCCACATGTGGTCTTTGGACAGGTAAGCTGGAAGAGTATGTTAAATCAATATTGTGTTAAGAGCACTTATTTCCAATAACCAAGTGCTGAACCAGGAAGACATTTTCTTGTTTTCTTCTGTATTATTTCAGTCTGATCTGCAACTAGTCCTTAGTTCATTATTTAAATGCATCTTTCTTGTCTGTAGACAGGGTTTTTTCCCATGAGGAGGTCCATTTCATAATGGAAAATACCATACTCCTGTTATAAGGTTAGGCACTGTCAGAAACTGTCTATACCTGGAAAAAACCTCATGTGCGAGCCTTTGTTTCTAACAGCATTTGCTGTAATACATGTTTTAAGGGTATAAGAGATCTTCTAAAGTTTGATGGGAGCTTTCTCCACTGGTGTTTCATGCTGACTGGAAGGAGCTATAAATACCAATTGGAAACAGATGCTGGGTCTAAGTAAACTAGAAGTGCAAGATGAAATGCTTATACCTGGTCTCTGAAAGTATTTTGAAATTGGAGAAGTATGAACCCGTGCCTGCTCTGGGCTGGCTGAGTGATCTTAGGGCTAATGTGACAATGACGTGTGCGTGGGAGGGGACAGAAACTAGGCTGCTGTGGTCTGTAGTTTTCCACTTAGCTTGTGTTATACTGTACAGTAGATGTTTATCAAAGGTATCCTCCAAGTAATGTTTCCTTTTTCTGGCCTGCAAATGAATCAGCATTTCCCCAAGTCAGATTTTTCTTTGTTCTTTCATTTTTAAGTTTTAGAGTATGTGACTATTCTATCTTAAGTGCATAAACTTATGTGATTTTGCTTAATTGCTTTTCCATAGCTTATTTCAAATAAATAGTCCTGAAAACTCAGCAGAGGAATTGTAATTCAAAAGTTTTGATGTCAGTCATAGATCTTTCTATACATATAATGGTAGGATCAGAGTAGACTGGCCAGGGCTCATTTTAAAAACAACAACTTGTCTTAATCTTGCATAATCTTTAGCTAAAGTGTGTCCTACCCTAAGGATGAGCAGTTGTGATAAAGCATTTTTTTCAGTAATAATTAACTGCTGTTAACTGCACATTGAGCGGCTCTTTGCATCCTAATTTAGAAAGTCAAAATTGCTTGTTTTTAAGAGGGAAGATTATTAGGTTGCATAAGCTATTTTGACTCTATTGAGGAGTCAAGCTAATTTTTGGGCAATTGAAATATTCTGTGACCTGTCAATTCAGTACTAAGTCCAGTTGTCTGTCAGCAAGTTGGCAAACAGTGTGGGGCAGACCTGACAACTTTTGACTGCTTGTTGCTGCTTCTACAGTGCATTCCTTTCATTTGCTGGTTGGTGCTTCTGGCAAATTGGCTGCCCAGTCCTGAACTGAAGTGGTTTTTGTGGGGATTTTTTTGTCCAAATATGTTTTGTTGGAATGATAAACAAGAGTTGAGCTGTTATAAGTGCCAGCTAGTTATCATCAGCTTGTCTACTATAAGACATTTTTATATTGCTGGAATAAAAGTAATTTTATAAAAAGATAAAATATTATTAAAGGTGAGAATAAATCTGCTCATTAGCTGATTTGTTAGAAACCAAAGCCTCATATTGGCACTATTATTTCACCTAACATCTGCAAAACTAAATTCTTCTATAAACATATTTATTTAATACTGGCTTCCAAGTGCTTACCATTTAGGGACTTGTTAAAATTACTACTAATGTAAATAAACCAAAACCAAATCTTAATGTGTAAGCTAGTAAGTAGGGTACTAGTCAGAACTGGCACGTTTTTAGATTAGTCACCTAAATTGAAGAGTGAAGTATGTATTGTAATTTTACTGAATTGAGCTGGAATTTAGCACCTCAAAGCCATCTTGGAGTGAAAGCAAATGCTAGGAGTTGATCTCCTCACTTCAAGATAATCATTTGATGCTGATCAAAATTAGGTTCTTCTCACTTGTTCAATATTAAGCCATGGTGAAGAGGGTGTTTTGATAGATGCCAAGCTGAGATCCTTCCACCTGGTAAAACTGCTTCCTCAAGTGTCCTTCATACTCAGCTGTTGGGTAGAACTGTGGTGGCAGCATTCTTGGAAATGCCTGTTTTCTAGGTAGTGTCAACAGAGATGTTGATAGCTTTGTCTAAGAAGGGTAGAGATACAAAGTGAACATAACAGCCTGAGTCCTCATAGAGGCAAGAGGAGTAAATGAAAAATAAACGTGGAAATCCTTCTCCCCATGTGCATACTAGGTTTTTAAGGAAGTAGAATAATCAAGTTGAATGGAAAATGTTTAATGTCACAGTGGAAAAGTGGCATTTTATGCTTCCTGTTCCTACTGGTATTGGCTCTAAGGCAAGAAGCAAAGATTGATTAAAGTATTTTTGAAACTAGATTCTCTTTTGCATCCTTGTATTCCCTGCAAAAAAACTCACACACACATCAGTTTTGTAGTTCCAGTAATTACCCTGTTTTTTTAGTAATTTGGCAATGCAGGATAGCTGTGTAGCATAAGTGTTACATTGCACAAGCTCTCAGTCATGTAGGAAGTTCTAAAATGGGAAAAACGCTTAAAGGAATTAAAATATACCAGTTTCATTTGCCAGTGGGAGCTTAATTTATATGCAGATGAATATGCAAAATTATCTTCACAGCTCCTGTGTACTGTATGAGCATGGCTGGTTCACTCAGTTCTGTCTGTGGCTTGGTGTGCATTTGATAATCGCATGATGTGACATGAGCACATCTTCAGGGGGAAATTGGTTGAATTGAGGATCCAGTGTCCTTGTTAGACACATTTCAGTGTTTTTACTTTGAATTAGCTTTATTTTGACCTGATGTAGGCAATGCCTGGTAATGGGTGGCGTGAGTTAGGTGCTCTCTGGAGATGCAGCTGAATGCTCGTATTGGGAAATGGTCAGGTCAGCATCCTCAGACTCAGTGGTGCAAATCCCAGAGCTGTAACTGAGGACATCGGGGAGATTTGTTTGAACAGTGTTTTTTACTGATTCAAATGGAAACATTTCTGTGGGTGTATGAATACCCCAGCCTTATGACCTCTGGAATTTCATTGTATTTACAATTTTGTAAGACTTTCCTGTTAGTAGATTGATTCACTTTGAGTAAATTAGGATTAACGGGGGGTAGGGGGGCGGGAGAATGTGTGTTTGTTTGTCTGCTTCTCTCTGCCTATTGCAACTAAGAGAGCAGGAAATTTGTGTGAGAGCGATTTGTGCTGGGAAGTGCTTGTGCCAGGGTGTTCCTTGTACTGCAGGTTTTTCTTTTCTCTTGAGCAAAGCATTATGTTTCCAGTATTGTGGTGATATGTCTAAACTACTGTACCCTGTCCCTTTTAATTAGACTTAATAAAGGTTTCAGGCCAAATTAGTGACCATAACCACATGGCTTCTGTTTTTGACCTGACCTTTGAATACACTCGGCGTAGATGCTGCTTAGCATACACATCACTGGCTATTTCTGGTAATTAATCTCATTTATCAGATTGTCCTGTTTCTTAAGTTCTGTTTTCATATTTCACTTGGCTGTTGAACTCATCATCTTGTTGTGCCCTGTGGGCCTCCTTTTGAGCTTTAAGGAAGAAAAAGGATTTTACGCTTCTTCAGAAGTTCAATGCAAGAAAAGCTTCAGTGACAACTTTTTCCTCTGCTCCTTGTGTTGTCTGATATTCTTAAGCCTCATCTGACTAACAGTTTATAGTTGTCTGGCTACGTGTGTTTTGTGTTTAAATGGCATAACACCTCACAATTAAGTGATGCATGGCAGTGGTTTATTTGCACTAATATGCTACTTTAATCCAAAGAATGGAGATGCAGTTCAGATTTTGAACTTATTGCTGTCTTATCTGGAGTCCAAATTAACTTCTTTTCTGTTTTATAACATGACTCAGCCTGTGCTGAATTGATACTCCATCTTCCTGTTTTGAAGTGTGATTTCTTTTTCATTGCTCTGAGGTTCATTTCTTTCCCTTTTCAAAAGAAACAGTCCATTATGAATATTTCTGTGCTGCATAACGTTTGTTATCTTTTTCCTGTTCAAAATGAGACATGCAGGACAGGATAGTACTCTTAATGATGATGAATACAGAGTGGTAACTCATATATTTTGCTTATTGGGGTTTTTTTGGAAGTTGTTCTGTCAAGTATCTGGCATACAGTGTTACTGAATGCATTTCAGATAGAAATAATTAATTTATCTGGATATCTGTTAAAAATGTTCTTGGATTTTGTCTTCTATCTTGGAAAGCATTCTTGCCTGCTTATAGATGTTCTTTCTTGTTTTGTATTTTCTGTGTGACTCATGTCCCTGGCTCTTATTTTCTGCTGTTCTTATATCTGTGAATGGCAGGCAGTGCTGCATCAGTATGTGCAGCATGACAGCTCTTCAAAATTTCAGCTTTGAGGCTTTCAGGGATGGGAGGTTAAGTATGACCCGTAGTTGATGCCATTTGGAGATGATCTTATAAAAAAGACAGCTCTGTGCATTTTGTGAAATCCCTGGCTCTTGTTCTGGGTTTATATTTCCACTCACCCCCCAGAACTCCACTCCCACAGTGGAGTATTTGCAGTCTTTCAGACACACATATCTCTGTGTAAGCAGCTATCAGTTCTAGATGTATGGAAAAAGGAAACTCCTCTGCTATTCAGCGGAAGCTCTTACAGCTGATTAATATTGCAGAACTTATTTGCCTTAAGAACACAGAATTTAAAGGAATTATATACTCTACTTGCATCTATTCCAAGTTAGTCTTGAGAGGAGGAATTATTAAAGAAAAGTCTGTGTTATTTGAATAATTGCAAGGTTTTCTTTAAGAGAAAGTTTCTTAAATTATTGCTGCTTGAACATCAATGTTACTTGTTCAGGGAAGCTTTTTATAAGCATTTGAGTTGCCTTAAAAAAAAGCACCCCAAAACCAAATAAACCAACCTCTTCACTTTTGTGATCCAGTACTTCTGAAAAAATCTCTCTTCACTACCATTCATTTGATCTTTGATACTTTTTTTGGCTTCAGTTCTGTCACACAATAATGCAGAGCAAGTCCACACAGTGCTCACTGGTTGATTGGTATTGGCGCAGCTTCCTTGCACTTTTTCTGGAAATTCATCCTAATTCTGTGCTGCAAGAGAAAATGGGAAGGTTGCTTTAAGAGGTGGTTGGAAAGGAGGGATGTATTTGCTGTGTCAAAGTCCATGTGACTTGTAAGAAAGGCTCCAAGTCTCTGCATAATGTGTTAGAACTGATTAGAAAGCATTTCTTCGGAAAGTGATACTGGATTTTTGCAAGTCTATTTTGGTGGACCAGCTGTGTGCAGGCAGTGTGAGACTGAAAAGCAAGTGGTAGGGTGCCTAACAAAATACTACTGGGAAGGTATGGAATCACAGGCCAATTACTTGTTTAGATCTTTTCTGATTTGAAGTGGAAGATACTACAAGGGATGGTGGCTAGAATTGACCTTCCATAAATATCTGAGATTTTAAGGATTACTATTTACAGCTGCACTTCAGGCTCTGTTACAAGAGAGCTATTAAATGCAGATGTCCTCGTTTCTCAGAACAGGCATTTATTGGTGGCATTACGTGTTTTCTTATGTAAAATGTAGCTTCTTTTCTCTGTTGCACTACTGCTGGTTAAGTTGTAAAGCGCCATGTCACAAAACACTTTGAGATGCCGTAGCTTTTGATTTAGTAAGGAATTAAGGGAAATTGGAGAAGAAAAGCCCATTTTTGACTGTTAAACAAAAAGCATGCCATCTTTGGAAGCCGGTGATCCCTGAGTATTTAGGAGGAATTTGCTTTTATCTGTTTGCCCTGTTGAACTCTTTTCCTATGCATCAGCTGTTGCTCTCTACTGAGGAAGACGCTAATGCTGTGTGACCCTTCCAATTGCGCTGCCACAGCTGTTTGTGTATTTTGTTGTAATTCCCTCCCAAACACACTGAATGTGCTTCCTGTGGGCTGGGCCTCCCTGCCCTGCCTGTGTGTGCACAGCAGAGGGGCTGAATTTGGAAAAGCCAAGGAGACTGCAGGTGCTTCCATGGTGTGGTCAGCAAGGGGCTGGCCCAGCTGCTGCCTCACCAGGACAAGCTCAAACCCAGCCTGACTCTGCTCCACCTCTGCCTTGGCCAGGGACTGTGTTTGTCTCCTGGTGGAGAAAAAGGCCTGAAGGAAAAAGAACACACAGATGGGCGTAGGCAGAGAATTTCACCCCAGTCTTGTCTGATTCTATAAAATGCTGTACCATGCAGGTTACTTGACAGAGTGTGTTACTTCCTTGGATTATCCGGTATACCAGGATAGGACACCCTCTGTTGCCAATCTTAAATATGCACCAAAATGAAGTGTGGAGTAATGGTGAGCAATTCAAGAAACAAAAACATTCAGTGGTTCTTTTCCATTGCAGATATCAGTGAAACTTGTATCTTCTAATAAATAAATAAATAAATAAAAAATTGTAAATTGTCCTTCCATTGTTCCTTGCAGACGCTGAGTCAGATTCCACGTAAATATTTGCTGCTCAGAAGGGTATAGCAGAAAAGGGAGTTAACATCTGAAACATTTTGTAACCTTTTTTCAAATAGGGATCCATATAACACTTTCTTCCTATTTGTGGGCCAAGTTGTCCTCTTGTAACAGTAGTATCCTGAACATGAGACTGGTTTCTAAGTTAAGCTTTTTGAGCTGAATAGATATTGTCTAAAAGAGCTTCCTTGCAAAACTGATGAAAATTAAGATGATAACTACTGTATGTGTGTTGATGAATGGTACATGAGCACTGCTTTAGGAACATAATTTAACAATCCAAGTTTCTCATGACCACATCAAAGCACACTCTAGGGTAGAAAGAGGCATTTCTCTTGTCTGGAGAGTAGAATGGTGGTTTAGTGCTTTCAGGCTCTGAAAACTCTTAGCTGAGGCTTTCATTCTGCTAATATTCCGTGACATTTTGTTCAGTAGGGCTTTCTCTTGTGAAGAATGGAAGGATGCAGTGCAGTAGAGTTTTACTTTGCAATAATACAGAAACCCTTGACTTAGAGAATTGGTTTTCTAGCTTTTGACACGCCAGAACCTTGCTGCACTTTGTGGAATGGTTCCCAGTCCCTGACTGGTCCTAAGGCTTGCCACATGTAGCCCCTCTGTGGGCTTGAGCTTTATTTGGGTTAAATAATTGATATCTTATATTTTGGCAGACAATGTTTATTTGAAATTATTTTTTCACAGTTAAAATACTGTGTAAGTGCTGTGAGGAAGGAGGTATTTACAGTTTACTTGATACATGGCATGGTGGGAAATTGTGAAAATTATATTGCTGTAATTGTCTAGAACAATATTATGCCAGTAGATTAGTAAATGTGAATGCTAGAAATAGAATTCTGACTTTGCTTTCTCTAAGGAGTATGTTGTGTTTCCCAAAAATTCAAGGACAGTAAATTTTGATGCATTTTGATTTGCCTTGACACATTCTTTGAACAAGATGAGGAAAATACTTCTTAATTTATTAATTAAAAAATTAATATTCATTTCAGTGTTTTTATTCCTCCTAGCAATATGAGCTCTGTATTTTGATTCTAAACCAGTCATACTTGTATTGACATGGCATTTGCTAACATGCTTCTTCGTCCTGAGCTGTCAGTCTTTGTCTATAGGAAGGTTGCAGACTTTTTGCCTTTGAATAAATTTAAGAGACAGGACAACTGAAAAATTGTTTAAATGCATATCTGACATGTCTTTTGCCATTTGAGTGGATCTGTATGTCTTTAAAACCATCAGATGCTTCAAAGTCTGCCTGATTTTCCAATACATGTGATATTGAGAACTTGTATTGCTGGGAATTCAGCAGGGAAAATGAGGTTTGTTTTCCTTGTTTGGCTACAGTATTGCTACAGGAATTTTTGAAGCATATAGTGACTACTAGTAATTTACTTAAGAAATAACTTTTATTTTTATCTTTCAGTCTCCCACAAAAGCAGTGTATAATGCTAGACACTGGAACCAGCCAGAATCAGAGGCTCTGCCAGCACCACCAGTTTTGAAAACTCCCAGTGTCCCAGTAAGTAGACTTGTTTTTTTCTCAAGTTTACTAAATCTCCTTTAAAGAATCACTGATTTTTTTTTTTAAATCCAAGTTCTTTCTATCTGGTAATGTCACAGTAATTCAGAATGAAGTCCACTTTGTGATGTGAGCCATTGGAATTTGATAGAAAATAAATAGTTAGTGGGAATACTGTAGAATACATATTGCTTCAGTATAGAGTTACAAAAAACACTTCATGTTCCCTAATCTGCTAAAGTTAAGCTTTCTAACAATGGACTCCATTTAGTTTTCTGAGAGAATTCCAAGGATTAACTTCCTAATAAACACAGAAGTTAGAAAATTGCTGATGGAAAAGGAAAAACTTGAAAAGAGCTTTTTCATTAATTTTTTTCTTTCTAATGGAGAAGATTGCTGACTTGAGTCTTTAGATACTATGAAAGAAATGGCATTCTCTGTGTACTGTCAGAAATGCTAATACCAACATTTTGGATATCAAAAAATAGACCAGGTGTGAAAACAGTTCTTGAAGTTGTTTGTCTGAAAGTCAGTGGTTGTTTTGAGACTCAAAGTAATTGTTTTTTAACTCCTTTGAGACTCTGAGTTTGATTGTGCTAAGAGAGCATTGTACATTGTCAATAAACGTAATTTCATTTGGTGGCTTGAGAACAGAAAATCAGAAAGTAGGTATTTTTGCACTGACAAGTCTTCAGCTTTTGTTGTTGTCACCAGTTTGTAGTTGGGTTTTTTTTTGGTTTTTTCTTGGTTTTGGTTGGTTTGTTTTGCTGGTTATTTTCTGTTTGTTTGTTTTTTTAAATTCTACCCCTGTTTATGGTATTCTGATACTACTTCTTCTTTGATTTGTGGGTCTTTTTGGTTGCCTCCTCACAGTATTCTGAACAGCCTTCTTTGGATGTTAACTGCACTGCCTGGAAAATGCAGATACCTGATTTGAAAGCAGCTATTTCCACTAGAGTTTGAGGAGAGAGCAGAAATTTCAGCCCTAGGTTTTTCCTAAACCCCTTTCTTAATTTAAATTACACACCTCTAAAGTGAATGTTTTGTTGCTTACTGCATCTCTTGGTACTGATTTTTGTGAAGTACTCTGATAGCTGACTTGACTTAACGGCAGGTTTTGTGTGAGTCTTGTCAGACAGACTGAATATGGCTTTTTTCAGGCTAGGGAAATGTCTGGATCATTCATTCAGACAGTCATTCAGCTTTGTATCTGGAACCATCAGAATATTAGCTCAGGAATGTGGTAGAGGGCTGGTTGAGCAAACACCTGAGGGGAATTTGTATCTGCTGCTCATGTTATGATGTACATCTGAAGTTGCTTCGGATGCAGTCTTTAACCCTAATTTTGTGTTACAAGGTAAATGAGCCTTGATCTAAATGTTCAGTGGTAGTTCCTGTACATATGATCCTGCCCCTTTAATTTCTGTAGAAATTTGTCACATCAAGGTTGGGAGAAATCTGTCTCAGGTTTATGATGAGAAACTCACAGATGCAAACTGCTTGTGCCAAGTACTCATTTAGGGCCTCTACAAGTGCCCTTGGAGTTTGCTTTGAAGGGGCAGCCATTAACCAAGACTAGGATGAGATCCTTCAGTGGTTCTCCTGTGTTCACAGACTGATAAGATCAGTCCTCCAGTATGTGCTCTAAACTGGTTTTTCAGGGTTTTTTATTACCATTTTGACACTGGTGCTTAAATGAGTGAGTACTGAAATGCCACAGTGATAGGGGCAGAATGTAAAGCATACTTGAGTAATATAGCAGCTTCTTTTGGCTTTTATTTTAATTTTGTCTGTCAATGCACAGTGCACAAGAAGGCTTTCTCTCCAGCTGTCCCCTGGAGGAACAGGTCACGCATCTTCTATGCCTGCATGTTAATTCTATTTTTTCAGTCACACTTTTAAAATACTCTTAATTTTTCTGTGTAAGGAAGCTAAGTACATGATGTTACTGAGAGATTGAGGGTGAGTAAAAGCCCGTTGGCATTGGCACTTGTGCGTTTAGAATTTGGCATTTGGAGGTCCTTTTCCATATGCCTTGTTTGCTGTAGTTTGTCTTCGCATCAGATATTGTGCCAAAGAAGTAATTTGAAGATAAACTACGATTCAGCTTGTAGTAGCTTCATACTAATACAGCAAAGTAAGTTGAGAAGAAACCTGTAATACTTGCCTGAGTTGTCTGGAAACCTGTCAGTAGTTATTCTAGACCTAACATCAAGTTCTCTACTCCCTGTAGAACTGGTTTTGCTTTATTTTATACTATGGTATTATGCTCCTAAAATATTTAACACAAATAAGAGAATACTAACAGTGTGCTCTGCCTGGTTTGGGGCCTGCTCTGTGCCTCTCATTGCTCTGTGTACAGAATGTATATTGGTAGTCTCCTGCCTCTAGGCCAGGTAGAGGTAGGAGAGTAAGGCTGGAGGGTTGAACAGGAGTGCAGTGTCCTCGGGCAGGCAAGGCCAGAACAGCTGACACAGAGCTCTGCAGGCTGGGCTGGGCTGGGCAGGGCTGGCTCAGGGCTGTGATGGAATCCAGAGCCAGGTACTTCCTGAGGGCTCCATAGTGCAACCAGCCTGGTCATTCCTGGAAGCTCCAGTGCAGAGGGGTAAGAGACTTCAAAGAGTAACAAATAGCTGTTTATAAACACTGAATTTGGTTGGTTTACTTACCCTAAAGCTTAGGGAACCAATATAAAGGACATTCTATTCTTCTGCTGGTTTTAGTTTCAGAATTCTACTGGAGCTTTCCTGATTTCCTTAGAAATGGGTGTAGGGTTTTTTTGTATTTAAGAGTAGACACATTGTCACACAGATTAGGTACATCTTAGGTGCAAGGCAAGGACTAAATAGTCCCAAAATGTGAGTTTGACAATTGCACACCTGTACTGTTTCCTGATGTATTTAGTGTATGTTTTCATGCTCAAAACATCTGCCCATTTTAGCACTTTCTTATTAATAGGTAAGGCTATCTTCAAAGGAGGCAATTCATAAAGATGATGGAGTTTTTAAGGCTCCTGCACCACCTCCCAAAGTGATAAAAACTGTGACAATACCTACTCAGCCCTATCAAGAGATAGTAACTGCATTGAAATGTAGGAAAGAAGACAAAGAAGTAAGTATTCTTAACAAATTTTTAAGATAAAGAATTACTAGTAATCCTAACTACTGAAGGAACAGTGTCAAAATGCAATTTGGCTTTCCTATTAAAAATAATATTTTTATCTAAATAGTTGAATGGCCTTTGTTAACATCTTAATGTTTCCTTGCACTTAAAACTGAATAAAGTTTTAAACTGTACTTGTTAAGATTATACTCAATCCCAAGAGCAATTTACTTAGGTCAACATATTTGTCTTTTCCAGTTATACACTGTTGTTCAGCATGTAAAGCACTTCAATGATGTAGTGGAATTTGGTGAAAATCAAGAGTTCACAGATGATATTGAGTACTTGCTAAGTGGATTGAAGAGCAATCAGCCCCTAAACACACGTTGCCTTAGGTAAGACATCTTAATACAAAATACGGAACCTATATTTGGAAGAGATACTGAGTTAAATATGCATCAGAGAAGTGACCATGCTCTAAGATGTTACTGACATTTACTTGGCACTTCTGCCATGAAGAATAAAATTTGAAAGTAATAATAATGATTGTATCTTTTGAATAATCATAAGCAGTATGGCTTTGAAAATTAAATAGTAAATTGTGCAATAAGAGGCATCTTTGACACACTTGTTATCCTTGCTGTAAATTTAAAAAATTCCTTCTGATGACTTGTTTATTTAGTGCGTTTTATTTGTGATATCTGTTCTGTTTTTAATGCAAATTCAATTCTAAAATCACTAAGACTGCAGGGTTTGATGAAAATCTAGAACTGAGGTAATAGTGAGATGTTGTTTAACTTCAACTGCCTGTTATTTATATTCCTTTGAGAAATAACATAACTGGCACCTACTAGAAAGACGAAGGCCTCAGTATTAATTTGGAAGCTCTTTAACTTGTCTTGGACTACTCTTAATATTCAAGTTACACATTATTGTGAAGTTGGAATCAAAAATGTTAACCTTGCTTTGAAAAAGTTTGTGACTTGATACTAGTGTCAATTGCTTGGACGTGAAAGTAATTGTAATAATGTTAAATAAAATAACCATGCAAGAATATTTTTATATACCTAAACTTTCCTTTCTGTTCAGTAAAACTGAAATAGTGGAGAAAAAAAAGGTTGAATCTATAGAGAGAAGTGATGGCAGTGCTTTATATTTGTGATTTGACTGTGGCTGGGAAAAAGCTTTCTATGCCTCTAAGACATCTACTTTGAAATTTGTTTCTCAGAAATTAGCAATAAATATTGTTGCTGGAGTTTAAGTACAAGAACTGTATCACCCAGTTTGTTTGACACTATGATAAGAATAAGTTACTACTATAATGACAGTTTAGGAGTCTCTTTCATATGAGTGCTCCTTATTTGTTCTTGTGGCAAACTTACTCAGAGTTTAAACTGTTTCTTCACAATTATATATAATGGAATGTAACATAAAAACTCAACTAAAATCTTTTCTTTCAGTTAACAAATTAAAAGAATGTGTTTTTCCAAAGGAAATCAATGTTTAAGGATAGGAGTAGATGTAAAAGACTCATGTAGGTAAGCTCTAACTGGTGCTGTTGTGATTGGAGACAGAAAGACTGCTTCTTTGTTTAAACACTGTACTGTGTGAATTTCCTACAAGCAGATTCCTCAGCAGTATTGGAAGACTTGATTGTAGAATCACTCCCACATTAGTGCACATTTAAATGCAATGTATTTTTAGCAGTTGTTATGTTGCACTGTGCTAGAAATGGGAGACAGCTTGCTGAAAAAGTTAGGGGAAAGCCGCCATTTTTAAAATAAATGTGTATGCTGGTCACTGATTAACTGATACATTCATCAGATATTTTCTGAAATGTTCAGTGTTTTCAGCAATCATAAATGCAGCAAGAAATATATTTTAAGAAAACTTTTGTGTGTAAGTAATGTTAGGTATAAGTCAGACAAGGCGGTTAATTAGATAACCATTAGAATAGCCATGGAAGCTCACATTTACAATTTCTCATAATGCCTTGGTCAGTAATGAGCTTTCCCATGTCTGTACATCAGAACTTCATGCTTAACTAACCATGGTACTTTACTTTCAATTTAACTATTGGAAATTTTCAGCTATTTTTTAGGAAGCAAATTCAGGCTGCCCTTTAAAATCTTTGCTCCAGCCAAGCTTAAACTAAAGCAGACATAGCAACTTGGTGCTGGCAAGCAACTTGAATAAAATACTGCTCACCAATCACTGTTCACCAATTGCAAACCTGCCTTATACAAATTTTAGAGAAGCATTCCAGCAGTTTGCCAGGATGTGAGGCATGTGGTTAGTCTTGTGTTGAGTACTTGCTTATCTGCTGTTCTTGTTAAGTGTGGTCATTTCAGTCCTTCTAACCCAGAGTTAATTTTCTCCAGTGTAATCAGCTTGGCGACCAAGTGTGCCATGCCCAGCTTTCGAATGCATCTGAGAGCACACGGGATGGTAGCCATGGTTTTCAAAACACTGGATGATTCTCAGCACCATCAGGTATGGATACAGTGTGTATCTCATTGGAGGTTGCTGATACCTGTCTGCTGGGCAAGGATTTTTTTCAGGAGCAGGCATCCAGTATAGTGTGTACTGGTGTGTGTATGTGTATGTATATGTATATAGTATAGTGTATCTTATGGTGCCTCTAGGATCAGTGGCTCCATTTTAGGAAGCATTCATTAGTGGCATAAAAAATTAGAGTGCCTGTGTTCCACCAACAACTTCCTTATTCTACTGTTTATGTGTTTCTAGCTTTGGAAACTATTTTCTTAAAAACTAGGGATTTTGTAAAAATGGACTGTGCTTTGGATTGCTATTTGATTTATTCTCTCAAATTTTTTAAGAGTTCTATTGTTGCATTTTAAACTCTTTCAAATACACTTGAAAGGAATCCTTCCTCCTTATATTTAGGGGTGGCTCTAAGTGCTTGTCTCCAGACTGGCTTGTATGGGAATTGCCACCTCTTCTGTAGCTGTTGTAGGGATTTTTTCATGTCTTGTGCTTGTCTCCTTGAGCACTGCTGTAATTGCAGTTTTAGGATGCCCTGATCGTATATAGTGATGTATTGGATTCTAGGAAAGGTAAATTTCATCTGTTTATGGTAATGTGGCCTGAGAGTTAATCTGAAGTAGTTTGGTTTTCCTTCTTATCCATGTTACCTCTGTGGGATATCCCATGAGATGTTTTTACAAAAGCTGAAAAGATGAGATTTTACTTGAAATAGGTAGTAGATATGTATATCAGTCAAGTTTATAGTTTTCTGTAATAGCTCTAGAAGAATGACATACAATGCCGAATGCAACTTCGCACCCACAGAAATAGACATTCCAGAGATGGTATTTGACATCTTACTGTGGATGAGGAGAAAAAAGCTGTAGTTTTAAGTAAGTGATTTAGAATAATAGCTTATTTTCCATCTCTCTCAAAAATTACAGATGGCTAAACTGTAAAACATAGGCATTAGGTTCAATGAGCTCATTATTTTGTGAGCTGTCAAAATAGTGCCAAGTGATACTCGAAATAAGTGAAGTACAGTCGCTCTATTTAGGACAGTTGCCACCACTGAGTTTCAGGAGATTGGCAGAGGACAGCTACAGTTCTCTGGAAAATGTACAAGCTTGCTGGTTGTATTTTTGGCTGTCTTTTAACAGTTACCATTATTCCTTCATTTTCAAAAGAGCTAGCATGTACAGTTCAAAAGGAAATTGCATGCTATTATTAGTCTGCAGTAACAAAAAGCATTGATTATATTCACTATTTTCAGTATATTTGATGAAATGATCCCTTTTGTCAAAGAAAAAAAATTGATAGTGTTCAAATATCGTTACAGTACATTCTTGGTACAGGTTTTACAGTATTGTGAAATTACTGATTTATCAAACTGCTCTTGATAAATGCTAATGGATATGCCCTAAGTACTGACAGTATATGCTTCATCACAGTCATCTCTGGATAAGCTCGCTATCTGTCTATATTACCCTTACATTCACTAATGATTTCATTGAAATTTTATTTTTTTTGCAAATGAATAGACATTTCTTGTAAATCTCAGTTTAAAGTAACTGAAGAATAATAAATCACTCTCAGCTTTGCATGCATGGTGTAAGATAAATAAGAAGTGAGCTAAAAATGCACAATTATTTGATTAACATTTTCTTACAGTATTTTGAAGATGGGGAAACTGCCACAATTACATTATTAATGGAAACAAATATGAGGTTATACTGCATTCATTTTTCTGTTGCAATGGAATAGACTTGAGTGTGTAGGGGATTCTTAACATTTGCATAAGGAGTGTAAAGTAGCAGTTGCATACTGGCAGTTGGCATTTCTTTAACCACCAGGGAAAACAAAATAACCAGCTATCTCACAGAGCTGTGCCCAGAAATAACCACATGAAAATCACTTGTTCCAGCAAAGTTTTCTTGTGGACTTGTGTTTAAGCATAAGTTTTTAATTGACTTTGTCTCTTCAGTACTACTCTGTAACGATTTTGAAGCATTATTAATTTTTAAAATAAAAATTTTATTTCCATTATAGCTGTCAGTAGTTAAGCACAGAAATGTGGTTTTATAATGTCTTCAGCATGAGAATAACTTAAAAAATCATAAAAGTGCATTATATGTAGTGCTGAACCCTAGAAAATAACCATCTGTTCCCACAAGCTGTACTATAAATAGAGCAAGCAAGAGAAGACAAGGATGAGAGTGGGTGTAAATGGTCTGCCATTTCTGAAGTGTGTGTTCAAACTAGGATGTTTTCCTGAATTCTGTAGAAGTATGGAATGCAAATCCATAGTTAGATAAACCATGAAATTTATGTCTAGAGCAAATTCTATTTATTTTAATTTTTTCTTTTCTCTGCATTTATTTGGAGTCAGAATGTGTTTTACTCCTCTTGAGGAATAGTATGGGATGGGGGATGCTCACCCAAAAAAATCACTCTCCTACTGCAGTTTGTAAGGGTGCAATTTGGAAGGATTGATTTGGTTCTTTGGCTGGGTTTTTTGTTCTCTTCGAATACTGATCAAGAACGAGTTTTACCAACAATTTTCCCCTCATTCCAAGCTCAGAATTATGTGTATGGTAGGGCATGAGATAGCTTTCAGGCAGTGTGGTTGATCAAACATTTACAGAAGATCAAAGCAAAATGTAGAATTATTTTATTCAAGATGAAGCCTATAGGAAGAAATAAGCTTTACAAAACCTGTATCACTGGTATGAAGCTAAAGCAGGTTTGTTGCATGCTGTAAGCACCATTAACATTTGAAATTCTTACTCTTATATCATCACTATATTCTTGTTGCATGGTAGTTGAAGGCTTGTTGGCCTGATTCCCTCCTGTGTATGTGCTGTGGCAGGAACCTGGCTCTTCTTTCGCAGAGCCAGTCCATCCTTTTTGCTTCTCCCAGCCCTCCTGAAGCCTGAAACCTCCTGCATTGTGTCATGGTGATCTGATCATGTTTAAGTATCTTGAAACCTGGGTGGCCAGGTAGTGTTGGCATGAAGGGAAGTGTTGGCAGAGCTGGTGCAGAGGGGAAAAGAACCATTACTCCCTTCATAATGGAAAGCTGGTTGGGTTGAAAAGAGGAGAACCTGTAACAGGCTTGGTACAGAGTTTTACAGAGTGAGTGTGATTGCCCTTACCAGGTTTTGGAGTATCTGTAAAGCATTTCTGAGTCTAAGAACAGTCTCTGACTTTTTGAAATACCTAAATAATGGCAGCCCAGATTATAAATTCAGCACTTTCCCTCTGCTACCTGCTGCATCCTTTCTAGTTGACAGAAACTCCCTTGGGACCTTGAGTTGTTTTTTTTTTTTTAAACCAGGAAACTCACTTAGATAATGCTGGTTACTAAAATACAGTTCTTCATAGATGTTGAAATCCCACATTAGCCGAACAATGATTAGCTAACCATTGATTCCTCTGGAACATGTGTACTCCTGTGTCCTGTTTTAATCACTGCCATTCCGGGAGGAACACAATTCTTCAAGGAACCTGACGTGTGCAGTTTAAGCCAGCTGCAAGTAAATGAAGAGTAAGCGATTTTTTTAATTAAAATAACAAAATTACAAGGCTTATTGGAGAAAGTTAATGAAAGTCAAGGGTGAACAATGTATACCCTCTGAAGACAGATCACATAGATGCTTTCTGCCTTACATCTGGCAAGGCTGGAGTAATATAAAAGGCTGGGATAGTGATGCTTGCAGCTGAGAGTTTGTTGTGGGTTTTTTAAACAATCCTTATCTTCTTGCATTCATGAAAGATGTAGGTTTAGAAACCCTTGCTTCCTTCCTTCAGTAGTTCAAGTGCATCTTTGGTAGTTGGTCAGATTATCAAGTTAATATTAATAAAGTTAATAGTAAGTTGATATTATTGTATCAAGTCTTTATTCACCTGAGGATTTCCTTAAACTCAGACAAGGAGTTTTGACATAGCTTTTGATAGACTGTCAGCTGCCTAATCCTGTTTTGGAAATGCTGATACTGCTTATTACGATTATTACTTATTTCTAAAATAAACAGAGCAGGTAAATGATTACTTTGGTGGTTGGCTGAACTCAAAACAAGATGTTAATCTGCTATGACACAGAATTCTGCTCTTTCCTGTTGAGCTGTACAACATTTATATTCCAGAATTAGTTTGTTTCCATGTTTAATTTACCTTATACAGAAACAATTGTGGTGGATGCATGCAGCATGGTGACTCCTGAGGGTTGAACATTGAACACACATTCCACACACAACCCCAGCTTTCATCTTCTCCAGGTAGTGCAAGAGATTTCTGACAGCTGTGTGCCCAGCACACCTCTGTTCCCAGTGAATGTTTCTCCTGTTTCGTGTTACTTGGAGCTCAGTGCTCTCAGTGCAGGTGTGGTACTTTTGACACCAGGAATGGATAGCTTTGCTTCACTCCTGTCTGTCCCTTCCTGACAGTCTTCTGCCTTGGCTTTTCTGGAGCCTCATGAAGGTAGAATTTAATTCGTTCTTTGAGAAGAATCAAGTGTTGTCTAGCCAGTCAGATGTGCCTCTGCCCCAATTAGATAATGTATAAGATACAGGCAGTTAGGTTAATAACTATTCACTATTTAGGACTGATGGTGATGGACGGGGGAAGCTGGTTTATACTCAGGGTACTTCCAAAAAGCAAATTCTCCTGGAAAGAAAATGTGTTTATGCTGGAAGAGTTTGGATAATCTATTAACTGACAGACCTGTTTTACATAATCAGAATTTATGGCCCCAGGCACTCCCTCCCTGATGACATTGTTCCCATGATCTCTGGATTTCCTGGTGCTGTCACCAGTTCATACCCTCAAACCAGAATGTTCACCTACATTGCCCTGTACCCTAAGCAGTTTTACTTTGTTCCCCTGCCATCTGTCTCTTCTCTGATACTGTGTTACTGGAGTTACTGTTTTTCACTCTGGCTGCTGCACTGAGTCTCTAAAAAGTAGAAATCCCTGCTTTTCTACTAGTGCTTTGTGAATACATTGAGTGCTTTATGTCTCAGTTTTGTCAGGGGAGTGCATTATTAACTTGCTAGAAGGAATCTCCGTTCAACAGTGAGTGCTCATGCAAGTGCCAAGACTGGGGCCTGTCAGGCATTTTCTTTCATGAATCTTCAGCTTGTTTATTAAAAAGAGTAAAAGGTCTGCCTAAAATGATTAGTAAAAGCTAACTTTTTTATTTTCCCTTTCTCTCCCAACCCAAGAATTTGTCCCTTTGTACAGCAGCTCTAATGTACATCCTGAGTAGAGATCGCTTGAACATGGATTTAGACAGAGCTAGTCTAGATCTGATGATACGGCTTCTGGAATTGGAACAAGATGCTTCCTCTGCCAAGCTGCTGAATGAAAAAGACATGAATAAAATTAAGGAAAAAATTCGGAGACTGTGTGAAACTGTTCACAACAAGCATCTTGATCTTGAAAACATCACGGTGGGTAACATGCTTTTATTTGAAAGCCTTGGCAGTTGTGGAATGTTTAATAAAATGGAACTTGCAAGCATCATCCTTCATTTCATATCCCCTGCAAAGGATTCCTGGTATACTTTTGAGGTATACCTGACTGCACTGCAAATGTTTTCTTCAAATTTGAAATTTCCTTTTTCAAAGGTTATTGGTAGGATAAAGTTAAGATCATCTTCAGCTGTCTGAGTCTTTGTTTGCCCCTGCTAAGGGTAGCTAGTTACAGGGAGCAGTTGCAAACAAATAACACTAAATAACTATGTGTTTGAAGCCTACACTTAGATTATTTGACTCTATTTCCTTGCCTAAATTTTATAAGTACTTTCACAACCAAGAGTTCGTGCATGGGAATTAGAGTATTGTGTGCTAAATTAAAACTATGGTGCAGGTTTTCACATTTAAAAAAAAAATCCTATCCTGCAGAAACTGATTTTTCCCTACCCAAGTGTGGTGGCAGTTCTGTTGCTTACCATGAATGTGGATGAACTTTTTTTCTTCCTTTCTCAAACATATTTGCTCTTTATGAAAATACTTTCATCTGCAGCAGAGTGAGCTGGTTTTGTTTAAAAATAAATTTGGCCATGGTTTGATGCTAGCATTGAGCTAGCTTAGAAAATAAAAAGGGTAAGTTGCAAGGCTTTTTAGAAGAGTGTATTTAAAGAATTGATCGACAGATTGATTAGATGAGTGGCCATAAATGACAAAAAGAAGTAATGTGTGTGCTTTTGCCTTATTTCAGTATAGTGGTTGTTAGTATGATCTTAAGTTTTTGACATTCTGTAATAAATTCTTTTCAAGGTTCTTTTCTGAGTTTTTGCCATTTTTTCTGTGATGCTTATACCCAATGGGAGAGAAGCTTCTGATTTATTGCTTATTAAGTGAGTTTGTCAGAGCTTTGTGCAAGTAAGGTTCCAACTTCTGGCAGTAATCCGTGGTCAGGATTGTGTTCTATATTCAGTTAGACTAAAAGATGATGTGCTGTGATGAGTTGGCATTTTCCTCTGTAGCTTTTGGGACTTCTGTGTCAGTTTAGGAAGAGTTTTGTTGGGGTGTTTTCCCTCCAAAGTCTGGCTATGGAACAGAGAGCTGAATTGGTATGAAGAGTCACTATTGTGTAGCTTTAGCAAGAGCTGAATTTTGGGCAAGGAAGATAATATCCATTGCATCATTGTTAACTTTGGTAATCAAATTGTGGTGACAGTGGATTACAAATTTCAGTTTTAGGCTTGTTTCATACAAACAAATGAGTGGAGTCAGAAGGGCGCTTGAATTAACTTTCTGGCCTTGGAAATCTGCAAAGAAAGAACGAGCAGGAGATTATATTCTCCACATCCAGTTTACAGTCTGAAAATACCACCACGGAATGAAATCTGTTCTCTGGGAGGTGATCAGCTAGGATTTGGTATAATCAGAGTCATCTTTCAGTGTTGTTTTGGCACTGAAGTCAGCTCACATAGCAGACTTTGTTGGTGCCAGGATATCTCTTGCACTATAAAATGTAAGACAGCTCCCTTTATTAAGCATGGAACAGCTGGTGCAGGTTCCTCATTGCTAAAGCATCCAGCCACAAAGACCACTGTCTCCTGCTTGAGCTTTTCTCATATTCATAATCTGATCTAGCCTGTTGCTTTTTTATGAACTGTAATTCTTTTTCTTGTGTTTTTTTAGACGTGGGATTAAAAAGGAGAGCATATATCAAAAGGGTCTCTGTCTTGAGAGGAAGCTGCTCATGAGTAAAGAGCATTAATATCCTAGGCCATTAGTTTCAGCTGCTTTATTAGAGGGTTTTTCCCTGAGGCAGCTCTGTTTCTTAAATTTATTTTGAGCTGTTGCTGTAAATGCATTGAATATTGTAATACCTCGCAGATGGAAACTGGTTTTCTCCCATCTGCACCATCTAGAAGCAGAGACTGTATAGTATTTAAAGAATATTTGCAAACCAAATGAGATTATTAGGTTCTCTTCCAGTTCAGAATAGTAGCAATGGTAAGTTGAGACAATAATGAACTTCATATGTTGAAGATCAAGATGTTTTCATGTAGATCCCTGTCATGAGATACAATAAGTAATCTCTGTTTTGTACTAAATGACAGGCAGAAAATGCAAACAAAAATGCAAATCTTCTGGGGGTAAAGAAAAGCCCTCTGCTTTTTCAGACTCAGACATACTCAGTGAGAAACAGGAGCATTGCAGCAGATGTTTTTATACCTCCTGTTTGTGCCTAAGCCAGTCACACCTTTGTTTTTTTGAATCTTACATGGATCAGAGGAAGGTGATCAATTTGCCTCCCTCTTTCCACAGACAGCATTGTTTGTGTGTCTGTCTAGAAGCTAGGCTGAACTAATTTTTGCATATTCAAAGGTTCTGTTTTCTTGATGGCTTTTTATATTAAAAACATAAACCCAGAAACCAAGACGAAGGTGTGTGCGACTTCAATTTGTTCCAGTCTCGTTGTGCTGCATTTTAGAAGATAAACCTAAAGAACTAGGCCTTCTCCTCAGCAAATGGCCCTCACTTGTCCGGGAGCACAACCCTCTGGAGCTCCTGCTTTTGCAGCTACCTCCTCACTCTTGCATTATAACAAAAACTTTCAGGAGAGACTTCTATTTTCAGATGGTGAAAGAGGTCATTCTGGCTTTCTCTCTCAGCGTGAGTCTGAAATGTTAAGGCAACTATGTTTTGGGCCTTTGGTGTTAAAATTTTGTAGCAATTGACAAAAAAATGTAATGGATTACTTTACTCAAAAGCAAGAGTTGCAAGGTTTCATTGCTTTTATGAAATAAAAAGGAGAACATTAGTGTCCTTATTAAGTGTGCATAAAGTATATTCTTCTAGAGTTATTTGAAGTCTTATTGCCCTCTTGACAGAAAGCTAATCACCATAAATAAAATTAAATATTGTGTAAGTTTTGAGCTTTTATGCTGAAGGAATTCAGGAAATGAATTGTAGGCTTGCTACTGTTTGTGTTCTCTTGATCCACACAAAACTTTGCTGACCCAAGGATGTTTCCATTTGCCCTGCAGCAATGCACATGGGACAGTGTGCTGCAGGGCTTGTTCCTACAGCAGAAACAGCTTTGGGTGGTAACTCTTGTGTATTTGCTCTTCAGTTTTGTTTTCCTCCTTGGAAATAAAGTATTTTAAAAGCAAGGAAAGCAGCTGGAGTTGCTGGGGGTTGGGGGGCAGGGCTCCTACTAGGACAATGGGGTGTTTGCTCAAGCCTTGTGAGTACTGTTCTGCTTCCATTTGCGGGGAGTGAACTTAGCTTTACTGTTGTTGGATTTATATATGTGTTCCTCCTTTTTCCAAAAAAGTGTATCAGTAAATAGAGTAAGTTTTCCTGCAGTTGTTTGGTTTAATTGCTTTATTCTGTAAGTTTAAAACTAAAAACACAAGATACCTACATTGGAAGCAAATGTGATCTATGAGCAGCAAAGCCAATGTATATGAGAGATTGAGAAGCTGTGTTCACTGGGGGTTTTCTTGATTTTTTTTTTCTTTTACTCTTGATTTTTTTTTTTTACTCCCTGGCTGATGTGTCCATTTACTTTCTCCACGTGTTTATTTTTATAACAAGAGAAAGAGATGACAGGAGTCTGCTTGGGTTTTCTAAGCTACTAATAAAATAAAGAAAAATGAAAATGAATTTTTATCAGTACTGCCATTTTTTTAAGATATGCATATTTTTCAGTCTGTTCTTGCTCCCTCTGGTGGTGGTTCTTCTCCGAATCTATACTTCAGTTTTTATGGTTTTCATATGATGTATATTTGTATTACTTGATATATTTGTTATAGCTGCATATGATGATTTCACTAATTTCAGAACCTCACTCTTTCAGACTGGGCATTTGGCAATGGAGACATTACTGTCTCTCACCTCAAAGCGAGCAGGGGACTGGTTTAAAGAAGAACTGCGGCTTCTAGGTGGTCTGGATCATATTGTAGATAAAGGTATAGTGAGGAAAGTGCTTTGACAGCATGAAAGAATAATGAATTGTAATAAAATGTTTGCTTTTTCTAATACTCATTTCCTGTGGTTATCGATAGAAATCTTATGTATTTTTCTTAGCAATGTTAAAAATAAAATACACAGTTCACTATCAAGTAACTGAGATATATTAGTGATTTTAATCTGCAGGTGGGATTGAAAGTAGTTTTCATGTTAAACAGAATGTGTAGTGTTGCATTACAATGTATAAGAACAAGAATGGCTTAAGTTTGGACACAAGATGTTACATATCTCTGTACAGCACACTTATTATAGAGTAGAATCTCCTTTAGAGTCTCCTAGAAATATTTTCAGCCCAGATATTTTTAAACTAAATATACCAAAGAAAGTAAACTCTTACAAGAAGAAATGGGGGGGGAGGGGAAGGGTTGATTTAATTATTTTTTCAAAGATATATCTCAGTTAGTGTGTTTTTTATCAGAATCTCCTAGATAAAGGGACATTTCTCAATGTATTCTAGATCTGGATAAAGCTTAGTGTTAAGTAAGCAGTGGGAGAACAAAGGAAGGATTGGACAGATGAAAGTATTCAATCTGAGCACAGTTTCAAGTTACAGTTTCAGACTTGTGAAGTCTGGGAAGTGTGTGCTTGTCCTATCTCTTTCCTCCTCCAAAAGATTCCTAGAGTTAAGGAACATGGACACTTTTATTGGCAGGAGAAAATAAAATGTATGATTAAGGTAATTTGTAACAGCAGTCTCAAACTTGTAAAGACAAAGTTGTATGGTTTGTTTTTTTCATTCACCTGGAGAAATGAAAAACTTTGAAGTGCTGATCATGTCTTCATAATTGTTTCCTGCCATTAGGGGTGTGCAAAGTGTAAAATTAGGTTGATAACTCTTGAGTAGCTGGTTAGTTTGTACACCTGACTTTTAAAGACCTCGTATTTACAGAGGAAAACAACTTTTTTTTGTGTTTAGTTAAAGAATGTGTGGATCACCTAAGCAGTGATGAAAACGAAGAGAAGCTGGTTGCTTCATTATGGGGTGCAGAGAGGTGTTTACGGGTCTTAGAAAGTGTGAGTATGAGCAGATTTTTTGCATTTCTGAAAGCTGCTTCTTAAGCAGTTCTGGTTTACATTCTTTCAATATACAGTCACATTATAGCTCCATGAGGTTGATTTTTATTTTTTTGTAGACTGTACTTTCTGATGCTTATTGGTGTTTCTGTAATGTTTGAAAATTTAATTTACTGTTATGTGTGTGTGTGTGTGCTGCAATCCCAGATTATTTTTGGGAAAAATAACTAAATATAATGATGTTTTTTCTTAAGTTCCTACAAAGAGCTGCTATTTATGTATGTTGGTTTTGAGGCATGAATTTGACTCTTCAATGTGTGTCTAGTAATAACTAATCATTATAGAAGTGGGATTTTCTTGGAAGCAATGAATCAGTGTTAAGAATTGCTACTTTGAGTCATCAGCTGGGGAAGTGCTGAAAGACAAAAAAATTGACCTGAAAGGCAAGTGAGTCCTGTCATCAGTTGACTGTGTAAATGCAGCTGGTAAATATTTATTTGAGAACTTGGAAGAAATGAAAATACGTGATGCTTTTATAGAGTTTGCTTGACAGGAATGGAGTGTGTGTGTGTGTGTTTCTCTGCAAAGCCTCATTTCACCAAGGTTGGTATTTGTTGCTGGTGTTACTCTGTTTCTGTTGTGATACCCTAAGAAAGCAGAAGAGCCTTGCTATGTTCTAGCAACACATCTCTGTATATCAGAAAACATTTGGGATCAGAGTACAGGTCAGTGAATCTCACACAACACCTTAAACCCAAATTAGAGGGCAAGTAGCTAGAGTGGTCACTCGTTTTTTTCACTAAAATAGAAGACATAAAAATAGTGTAAATGCAAGCTAAAAGCTGAGAAACTTGAAAAATTGTTGAAGGATATCTTAAAATTTCTCTTTACCTTTCTTCTCAGCAGTGAGAAAAAAATGATTTCTGCTTTTATATTTAATACCAAGCCGAGAGTAGAAGAGCCTTGTCTAGAGTTAGGATCTTCAAATTTGGACTTAGGGGTGTTTTTGATTTAATAAGGCCCTTAGTAACTTGGGAGAGAAAACAAAATTCAAAACAGGCCAAATCATGCAAGCCCAAGAGAAGAACTTCTATAGNTCTGCTGTGGCAAAACATCCTGCTGCATGGTTTCTCTACTTTTATCAAGGAAGATGGTTTTATTTTCAGTGCCACAATTACTGGGAGATGAGACCTCCAAGGAAATACTGAAAAATGTGAAAGTGAAAGTTTACACTAGATAATAGGCAAGAAATGCAGACCTGAATGAAGTGTAGTAGTGGTAAAAGGGAATGCTTCTCTTTCAGGGAAAAAAACTCTCTTATTTTTCATACTCCTTTCTCCTTCTCTCTATAGGTAACTGTGCATAATCCAGAAAATCAGAGCTATCTGATAGCATACAAAGACTCACAGCTCATAGTCTCCTCAGCTAAGTAAGTTGTATAAAAAAATCCCCAAAAACCCCAGTTTTGCAATATACTTCATATGATAGGGTAAAAAAGAAACAGTTTATACTTATTCTAGGGCTGATTAATCCCAAAATTCCTACTGTTGCTTTTCATTGAGTAAAGTTAATGTAGATGGGGGTCTGGGCAACTACCTGAATACTACCAGTGTGTAGGCCTGCTACTCTTGGGTCTGTAGAAGCTGCCAGCTCTGGATTCAGCTCTTGCTGTATTAAGGAAGAACACAGAAGAGGATGAAGCAACATTTATTTATTGTGTTTTCGTTATACTTAGGTGTCTACTGGAATAGAGCATAGCAGAACTGACAGTGTAACAAAGAATTAAAATAGTGACATTTTTTTCTTGGCATTTCTCACTGGCAGAGATTCTTGTACAAACACCTCTAACCCATTTATCAATCTGGGTGGGGTCTCAGTTCACTGGCAGAGCTTGTCTGCCCCTTGTATTGATTGCTCTTTGTAAGAGAACAAATGAAGCTGAAAGCTCTGCAGACCTCATTGGAAATGTGATTTCATGGTTATAGGTTAGATATTTGGAGTATTTCTGTAAATTAAAACAGTTTAATATGTTATTTAAACAAGTATATGTTTTTGACGTTTCTGGTTTTGTTTATAACTGAAATCAGTGTGGTAGTTTAACATGACACTAATATTATGCAGTAGAATCATGCCTGTGGTTTATTAGTGTTACAAGATTAGGATTTTACTGCTGGGAAGTCATGTGTCATTCTTTATGAATGGAAATAGTTCTAAGAAGAGAACAAGAGAACATTGTGGTAACGTGTCAAAATCATGTTGTGCCTTGATGGTCAGAGGATATTAGAAGGTGGTTTATAAGAGGAGGTATCTTTTGCAAGACCATGTGATGAAACTGGAAAGGAAAATTAACTTACTTGTGAAATATCAAGCTGATATTTCAAGCTTGTGTTTTCACAATTTTCAGTTGAGCTTATAAAAGATGTTATAGGTGATAAGTTTATTTTCTGTCTCTGCTGACTGGGTATCAGAAAAAATCTGCATAAAGGCCTGTGTTTCAGGTTTTTTTCCTTGTGAAACAAGTATCAAGGTGGAATGCTCTGTATGTTGTGAAGATAAGTTTGTTCTGCACCTTCTTCCTGCAGAGCGCTGCAGCATTGTGAGGAGTTAATCCAGCGATATAATCGTGCTGAAGATAGTATCTGTTTACCAGACAATAAGTCTCTGCCTCACCAGAATGTAACTAACCATGTGGGGAAAGCTGTGGAGGACTGTATGAGGGCCATCATTGGGGTCTTGCTCAACCTGACAAATGATAATGGTAAGACAACAATTGTTTTTGCATATTTTGTAGTGAAGTCTCAAATAAACCAAATTAATGTGAATATTTTTTTTAATTGCTTAGCTTTTCAAGTCCAGTGCTATAAAGCAGTTATGCATGGTAGATGTTTGCTTAATGCCCTCAGTAATTTGTCTTTGCAAGCTGGGTGAGGAATTGTAAGGTATGAGATTTTCAGACGAGGATATGGGCTGAGAGGGGGCTTGTTAGAGTCAAAAGGTTTCTATTAGGCTGTTTACTATAATAAATGTGAGTGTTTTCAGTACTGAGCCTCTGAGCTCTCTTTCTTTGCAGAATGGGGTAGTACAAAAACAGGTGAACAAGATGGTCTGATAGGCACAGCGATGAATTGTGTGCTTCAGGTTCCGAAGTTCCTACCTCAAGAACAGAGATTTGATATTCGGGTTCTGGTAAGTTCTTGTGCTTCTTACATCAACAGAAAATGATTTGCCTCCTCCTTGTGCATTGAGCTACTCTGGTTCCTCATTAAGGAATAGTTTCCCCTACAGTGTTCAGTGACCACATACATACCTAAAGTGAGGTACATAAAGTTTCAGTAAGAGTTTGGTGTATTTGAGGGCTTTTTCCCTGTGTTTGGTGGGGAAAAGTGCACTGCTTGATGAACAAAGAGATTTAGCTAAATAAGTATGTGAATTAATAATTTTGAAACATCTTTTCAATTTTTGAAACATGGTTGATATTACTGAGTTATGAGCCTTGTCAGATTTACTTCAGTTTATATAAAACGTGTCAGAGTGGCCTAATAGCAACAGTGAAATTGTGTATGTGAAGATCTCTTACAAATATAAGCTGAGGGTTGGACTCCTGGATCCCTAACCTCTGTAAAGGAATCCTTAGCTCCAAAAATGTTTTCATGTTCGGAATTGGAAAACCAGGTTCTTGCATAAAAGGAATGTACAGGATCTCTGTTCTGTCTTGTATTTCTTTAAGTCCTGATCCCCCTGTCTGTCAGACTGTTCTTAAGTTTTGTATTCTCAGAAAGATAAGGCCAAAGATGTTTATCTAAATAGACGTTTTGTGCTAAATTACCTTCTTTCCAATGTGTGTAATCCTTTTTAACTCTCCAATCTTGCAGGGATTGGGTCTGTTGATCAATCTTGTGGAATACAGTGCCCGGAACAGGCACTGCCTTGTCAATATGGAAACATCGTGTTCTTTTGACTCCTTGTGTACGGGTGAAGGAGACGGAAATCTAAAGATAACTGGACAGATTGATGCTGTTCAGGCTTTAGTGCAGGTGAGAAGTGTTTGTCCTGCAATAGTTTCCATTTCTTGTTACCAGACTGTCAGGGGAAAGGGAGAGCTCAGCAATGAAAATGTGTCAGGTTTTCTGTTTAGCGTTTTGAGGAGCAGAGCAAGGTAGGGGGAAGATTGCTGCTCACAACCCTGACTTTTGCAGTGCTGTCCATTATAGAAAATAGCTTCCCTGGGAAAAGACAGTGGTTTACAGACCTCCAGTAAAACTCTTTTGTTCCCATCCAATTTATTTATGATTTTATTGTTGCTAGATTTACTTTGACTTTTGCTTCAAACCAGCTGTAAGCTACTTTTCTCTTGCATACTTTGCTTCCATAATTTTTTTTAAGCACTATGTTTTTGGGACTTTGCAACTTTAAAAAGTCAGGTCATCCTTTATAAAAAGCAGTAAGATACAGATGTATTGATTATGGGTAAAATATAGATGTAATGATTATGGATGTGAAACAGCCAAAGTTGACTGTAAAAATACAAAAAAAGAAATTGTTAAAAAAAATCCACCAATAATTTTGGTAAATGAGTTTCACCATGCAAATGAAAATGAAAAAAAATGAAAAGAAATTATAGATGCCTTGTTTCAGTGGGTTTAATATGAATGCTTTTAGCAGTTGTATTTAACTTTGTAAAATAACTGTCTAGTAGCAGACAAAAAAATTAGTAAAAATAATAATCTTAGATATCTTAATGTTTTTAGCATGGCAAAGCAGTATTTAAAACTGGTGATTGTATGGTTTAGGAGATAATTCATGAGAAATAAGGGCTTAATATGAGATTCTTGGTTCATTCACATTCTTTGCTAAGGCATTTTAAATTACTCCTTCATATTTTTGCTCTAAGAAAGCCAAGAGGGAATAGTTAGCATGAAGAGGAAAATTGGTAGAGAACAAAAATGACGAGGAAATTATGGCGGCTTTTAGTCTTCAAGCAATGTCTCAATGAAAGTGATTAAACTTTTATGATGCCCAAGAGGATCCTGGCAAATGGTTCAGCACCAGGCAGGGAGATCTTGCTGTGGAGCACAAGGCTGGTGTTGGACCAGATTATATCTTCCTTTGAAGAAGAAAAACCTATTGTTAAGAAAAGTATTGAAAGGTAGTTGTATTAAGGAATAAACTGTGAACAGGAAATAAATATATTTAAGTCAATGTATTTAGGGTTTAGTTTCTAAAGAAATTCTCCTGGAATTCCCCCATTAGCTGTTCCTGGAGTGCGAGCGAGCAGCGCAGCTGGCCGAGAGCCAGACGGACGAGCTGATTAAAGAAGCTCCCACTTCTCAGCATGATAAGAGTGGGGAATGGCAGGAGACAAGTGGGGAGATCCAGTGGGTCTCCACAGAGAAGTCAGATAGTACTGAGGAGAAGGATAAGAAGGAGGAAGATGATGAAGAACTTGACCTTAATAAAGGTACGTTGTCTGGCTGGGATGAGTTCAGAAAAGGCAAAGAACAGCGTGATCGCATAAAATCCCACCTTGTCCTCCACTTTCTATCTGCATCCAGTCTCTAGGGCTGAGATTTCCTCAGAGTATCCCAGGTGAAACTGCTACATAAGTAGGAGTCATTCAGGTATGAAGCATGAGAAGTAGAAGTTATTATGTTACTTTTACCTGTTCCTTAACAAACAAAAGACCACCCAAAAGAAACAAAAGCCCCAGATATTTTTGGGACACTCCATGTACAAAATATTCTAGAAAGGATGGCTTTTTAGGCTCTTACCTTGTTCTTCTGGAGCAGTCCTTGAAAGTTACCTGCCTTAATTTTGTGTTCCAGGTTCTTGTTTCAAGTTACTTTAAGGGTTGGAGTTTTTTCCCCTCCTCTCCCTATGTTCCTCTTCTGTCCCCATCTGCTTTGTGTCTGTTTTCTCCCTTCATCAGTGGTATCGGAGGTACCTGTGTAGTGCCTTGATGAGCTGCTGCTTTGGTAGTTTGTTCCGGAAAACTTGAGTTTCTCTGACCTGTTATATAGTTTCTCTGGAAACTGGATCTGGAACATCATTCCTTCTTGTTTAATCCTCTAATAGTAGATGCAGTGTATGACTTCTAGTAGTGTTTTCATCTTATATTAATAGGTGTGGTATATTACTTTATCCAACCAGTGTCTGCAGTTATTTGTAGTTTTTCCCAAAATGCTGAGTCATCTGCGAAAAATGTTGTGCCTGTTATCCTTAACACAATAAACTACTTTGGGGGAAGTCTTAGAGGCATGTAATATCAAATGAAAGATTTGCATTGGTAGTTTGGGTATTCAGCGTGCAGTTTGCACATTGAAATGGCAAATGACAAGACACTGTGCAGCAGAATGAGTTGAAAGTGAATGAAGACCATTTTTCTTGTCGAGAATGTGCTGCTGAGTCAGTAAGTGTGGTGTTTCCTGATCCTTGATATCTCAGTCCAAAAGCTTGCTTTGTTTGAGGAAAAAGTATTCTGGGAAGTGATAATGAAGGACTGTATTCGCAGCAGTAAAAGATACCAATTGCTTAGAGAATACAATCAACTGTTGTCTCTTTTACAGCTCTTCAGCATGCTGGGAAGCACATGGAAGACTGCATTGTGGCCTCATACACAGCATTGCTTCTAGGCTGTCTCTGCCAGGAGAGTCCAGTAAGGGAATAAGTTGATCTTAAGTCCAGTATAATGTTTAATGAACTGATAGTTTGCTGTATGGAAAGGGATTTATTAAATTTGGCTTCAGTGTGAGCAGTACTTTGGTGAAGCTACACTGATGTATACAGCTTTGGGAAGAATTGCCAGAGTTATTGCAGCCAGAACAAATTTTCTGAACATCACTGTGTTTATCAAAAACAGTTGGAACTGAATATTTGACCTCTTTTACCTCTCTCCCCTTACTTGTAGCCAGCAAAATAATTAACTTTGGAAAGGCAGAGAAAAATAAGCCCGTTTCTTCTTGGTAGTTTTAGTAACCAAGTTACCATCAGATTTACTTGTTCTTTATCAATCTGCTTTAGTTTTTTCTTCCACTGAAATCAGATGTACTTGTGTGTGTCCCTGTTAGTTCAGAATAATTGTCTTAGACTGATAATACATAATAGAAAGCTGAATGCCAGCGTCTGAGAACTTAATAAAGTCTCCTTTCAAAAATATGTTCACATGAAAATGAGTTCAGACCTGCCATTAGGCTTGTCTGAATTTCACATGGTGCAGAAATGGCCTTTAAGGTGTTGTTCTGTGCCTTTGGACTGATCAGTGTCCATAGCAGTTTTAGTGTTCAGAATGAGTCTGACAATGAGGTCGATAATTCTTAGCCACCCTTCACAGCTGTAAAGGGAGAGCCTCTCCCTGTCAGGGGAGTGATCTGGTGGGAGTTTTAGTTCATGATAATCTTGTAGGTCTTGGAGATGTCTGATATAGCCTTTTTTTAAAAAAAAAAACTTCAACAAACCAACAATAAAAATTTTAGCAGTTGTTTTCTAGAAAACATAAACAGAGTAAAGATGTGAGTATTGCTTAAAACATAAAGATGGCAGCAAAAGGCATCTTTATGCTGTGAATATACTTATCTCAGTGCATCTCACACACAGGGCATTATAGTTCTGTGTCAGAGAAATGTTTCCCAAATAAGACAAGATTGTTTTATTTCTTAGATCAATGTGACTACTGTGAGAGAGTACTTACCTGAAGGGGACTTCTCAATAATGACTGAAATGCTAAAAAAGTTTCTCAGTTTTATGAACCTTACGGTAAGTAATACATATTTCAAATTGATGTATGTAGATAATTTTGTAATTTTTGTTTTCTGTTAATATTTCATGCATTTTTAGAAGCATTAACATTTTTTAGTTTGTGTCTTCACAAGAGCACAATAAGAGCACAGGATGATACTCTGTTTTTTAATACTGAAAGGTCATTTGTCTGTCATAATTTTGTCTTTCATTATATTGTTATTGGCCAGAAAGATATTTCTAAGTTGGCTGCCTGAACCTAGTTGCTTTTACTGATGCATAATTGTAAATACCAAAATTCTGAAAATAGAATAGCTCTCAGCTATCTGAAGGAGGTGCTTCAAATGCTTGTTTGTTACTTATGTTTTCTATTGCATTTCCAGTGTGCTGTTGGAACAACAGGCCAGAAATCTATCTCTAGGGTGATTGAATACTTGGAACACTGCTAGATACTTAACTTCTGCTGCAGGCACTCTAATGCTGGAGCTACCCTTAGACAAAAGAAGAAGTCATGAAAGAAGTCCTTGAAGGATGTACCAAGAGCATTCATCTGTGTCATTCGTGTTCGGATTTTTAAGGCTACCTGGTCTCTTAACCATGCATTCAGCATTTTCTAAAAGACAGTTACTACATCAATCTGCAACTATCAAAAATGAGGGGAAAAAGGTTCTGAGGAAAGTAAATAAAGAAACCTTGCTGTTTATGATTCAGTGCAGTATTTAAATATTTTTGGCAGGGTTTACCCTCCCTATCTTTTTTCTTGCTTTGTTTGTGACAAATTTCAAGGGGAAAAACTTGCTGCTGATAGTGCAACTGCTGTTTACTGTTGAGCCACTGTTTCATGCCAGCCAGGTGCAAAGGCAGCTTAGCTACTGAGGTATCAAACAAACGTTCTAATAAAGAAGTTCTGGACAGCAGCACCGCTCCTATCTGAGTTTAATTTGCCCCTGCTTTTTTATTACTAGATTATTCCAAAATCATAAAATATAAATTTTTAAATACTTTTGTGATTTTAACTACTGTCTATATTTAAAATTTGTTGGAATCCAAAGAGGTGAGAATTGGATAGTTTATTTTTTATACTGTTTTGACTGAAATTAGGTCGTTGAACTATTTCTCAGTTCTAAAACTCCCATGGCCCACCTACTGTAACCTGCTAGACCATAAAGCTTTGTAGTTCCAAGAGCATGCAGACCCATCAACACACAAAGCCATTGAGGGTATATTATCCACAAAACGGATAGTGACTGTAAAAAGTTTTGCCCGGTTTAAAATGCAAATGAAATAAAGAAAGAAAAAAAAAATTTAAAAAACACTAGATCCCAGGGTAGTTCACACTTCTGATAAGCAAAAACTTTGTAATGTTGTTTTAATTTGTTTCAAGAAGGAACTCGGTGTGTTTTACAATGTTGAATACAATTAATTTGGATGTTTTAGGGGGAAGAATTTTGAAGAAGCTAAAACACCAATGGGGATTAATGTTTCCAGCTGACATAATCTTTCTATTTCATCCTTCTGTAGAGTGACAGAGTTGAAATGCATATAATACAAAGCCTTAAATTGCTGATATAGCTAAGATTTTGTTCAGTCTGAGGTCTAGTACACAGCAAAGCATTGTCTTTGAGGACTTAAGTGGAACAAAGAATCCCAGAAAATACGTGACTTTTTTAACAATTTTTTTCTTGCACTCACTATTCAGACCAACAGAAGTGATTATTAATTATTTTTATTAAGGTGGTCTTGAATATTTGCAGACTGTTCTGTGATCTGCTTCGTTGACATTTTTAAATACCTGTATAGGTAGTTGCATCATGTTACTCCACTGAATTTGTAAAACTTGAAGCCATAAAAATATTAGTTCTATGTATAATGAGGGGGAAATAACAGGAAATCTAACCTGGTTTTAGATCTTGTGTTATCTCCATGTATAAAGTTAAGAACTTGTGCTTTTGTATCAGTGCCAGCTGTAAATTTTTTACATACAGTGGCTGCCTTCTATGTCTTCCTATTTTTGATAATGCAGATTGTTGAGAATTCTGTAAGGAAGTAACTGATTAACGGCAAAAATCTTATGTTGGTCATATTTTTCTGCATTTTCTCTCATCACCTTCTAAAAGTTAGTGTATCAGTGTAACTTAGAAAAGTTTTTGAGGTTGTGTTCCCCTTCTTTAAAAAAACCCAAAATGGTATTCAGATAGAGGGAAAAAGGTGTATATAGGTGATCTGCGTCGGAAGGAAATTATTAAATATTTGGCATACCTAGTTTTCAGATTTTAGAGATTTTCACATATAAGGAGATTTCAAATTGATTATGTAGTTTTATGTGGAAAGATGGCAAGAGAAAAGAAGATGTAAATGTGCTGATGGGGGAAAGCAGGGACAACTACCTTTCTTTGTTACACTGGTAATTGTTTGGGAATTGATTTACCTCAGTGTTTAACAGGTTTTTTTTAAAATGTAACTAATTGTCAAGCACTGACAAATGCAGATTTTTTTTTCTTGAGGGTGGGGGGAGAAATCACCCTGTGAACTGCAGTGCATTTTTGTGTATTAGACCCTCAAATAACTCTGCATTAAAGGGTACTTGAGGTCAACTTGCAAATTAAAGTTTTAAAGTAACATTTTTTCCATTGTAAATACTTGTGTAAATACTCTCAATTGGAAATTAGAAGCGTAGAGTACTTTTCTGAATCCAATCCTATTTTTATTTTATACAGTATTTCTCAGCTGTGATCTTTGGAGCAAAAGCCAACGGCAGGAAAAATAGTTTGTACCAGTTTCATGAAGTATGTCTTTGGGTTTTTGTAAATAATTTTAACTCAAATAAAATTGCTACTTTCAATACATATCTTGTCTTTTAACATGCAATAAAACACTCCTCTGAGTGATTGCAGAAAGCAGGCAGTGTCAGGTAAATTGCTTAAAGAAAAAATGGAAAAAAAAAAAGGATGAAAAAAATTATAAAGGAGCATCCTGAATGTGGCGCTTCACTTTTCACCTGTGTGTTGGGACAACACAATTCAGTGCCTAGATCTGAGGCTCTGGTCAGTCAAACCAGCTAAGGCTGAAAATTTTCTGGAGATGATGTGTCTCTTGATGCATTTTGGAGTTCTCTGTACAAGTTGATCTTTCAGTAACAGCTCTGGAGAGCTGTAGTCAAAATCACCTAAATGTGATAGGCACAGAAAATGACACAGTTCTTATGGTGAGACTTTTCACATCATGGGGGGTGTTAATGGCCTTTTTAAGTGAAAAGGGAGGAAATTGCCATGAATGTTGCTCTGTTTCTTGATTAATAGGAATGATGTTTTTATTTCAGGATGGGTTCTTTTTCCCATGGGTTGCCTTAATTGGTACAACTAGCTATGGGTACAGTATGCAAGAATTCTTGGACTGTAATGCTAGTTGAATGTGATGTGTCATCTCATTGCTACTTGGAACAAGTGGCAGCAAAATGTAACCTGTGCTGTAAGTGAAGTCTGAAACATGGAACTGTGGTATTAGTGTATGGTACTGTAAGAGGCAAATGCAGTTTTATGTAAGCAGATGTTTTTTAAAAATCTGGTAGGAGTGTTTCCTCCTATTTTCTTGGTAGTTATGTAATGGAAGTATTGTGTGTGAATGCTTAGGATTGACATCAGCATTTTCAGATTAACAGGATAATTATGAAGCTTCTACAGAAGATTTAGGAGTCACAGCCTTTCTCATAAATTATTTCCCTTCAATCTGTTTTGAAATGCTTGATTTGCATCGGAGGAAGTGATGGGGCCTGATGTGTGTATGGCACTGATTTATCTCATATTTCCTTTCTGGACATCACTAAGCATAAGCCAGAGTATACTTTGCTAGCTGGGGCTATAACCAGGCAAGCCTATATAGCTTTTCCAGTATAGTTTCTTATCATTAATGTGGTACTTCTCTTGTTTAAAAGACATGGAAAATCAAAAATGTGAATTTGAGGTCAAAAGATAAACAGGACTTAGGTAACCACCATTCTTCTGCATCAAGCCTCCCCTTATAGGATGGCCTGTTAATTGGGTTTTTGAAGATAATGAGATTGGAATTTTCCCTGAATTCTGCTAGCCAAGTGTTTTCAAAACCAGGCCACTGTAATTTTTTATGCTGCTGCTTCTCTTCTGCTGTGTAATATGTTAATTTGTCTTTGGATAAAGGACATCACTGGGTTCTTTCAGCTGTGAGGAACAAAAACCTTTCATACATATTCTTTTTTTACTTGCCTTAAATATCCCCTGTCTAAGGGATTGTAATTTCTTTAGATGTTTCCAGCATCAGTAGGTTCAGGTAGTCTTACTGTAAATAAAAATGAAACTATTATAAATAATGCAACTGCTAGAAGTCCTTACCCAAGGGTAGATTGGTTTACTCTAGTGCCCCTGGATCTTTATTCCAGCTGTGCAAACTGAACTGAATTTGTAGCTATGGGTTGTGGCCCAGTTTGCCTCGCTTGGTACATCTGTGTGTGACAGCAGCACTCTGGTGATTGCAGAGAGGGCTGTAAGGAGCCCTGGGAACAGCAACCGTGTTGGGAGGAAAGGGAGCTACTCTGGAGACAGCCTGACATATGAGAGGCAGACATGTCACATCTATCACCTGTCTTCAGATGGTATCTTCACATCTCCTAACCTGCAACTTGAACTTCCAGTTCATCACTTTGGGGAGGTGAAGGCCAAAGATTTTCTCTCCATGTGTGGAAAGCCACATTGGTAAATGATGAAGAATTGTGCAAGCAGTAGTACCCTATTTCCAGAACGCTGGTCTGTCTTAGGTGGATCAGAGTTACTTAAAGGAAGGTTCATTAACTTTTGCAGATAACATCAGATGATAGCTAAAAGGGGACTCTGCTTATAGTAAAAGAAAGAATAACAGGGATTTTATTAGATACATTGCTTAGTGTAGGAATCCTTTAAATTTCTTCTGTTATAACAGAAGATTTAGTTGTGTCTCTGCATTTAGTTTTTTAAAAGTGGGGAAGGAAGAGTGTTAGCCTGGAGTATGAAGTGGATGAAATGTCATTCCCCCTGTAAAGCTGACCCTGTGATCATGTCCTAGAACAACTTGTTTTGTTTCTCACTGTTTGTAGTACGTAAGGCATGAAAACCAAGATGGAAGGCATTACTGCAGAAGTTTGAATGAGAAAAGTGAAGGAAGGAATTGATTTTGTCAAATGATAGCATTCAGGAGCCTTGCACACACCTTACCTCTGGGAATGATGCCAAAGTTGGAACTGTGGGGTTTTATTTATGAATGTAGTGTTGACCTCTTACCCCAGACATACGTCTGTTGAAAGCATTTCTGGGATAAAAAGTTTTAAAATATCCAGGCAGAGTTGTTTTCTGATCTACTGTTGAATTTATAGTCTGAATTGAATTGCAAGCTGCAAGGAAAAACTCTGAGTAAGATCACTTTGTGTCATAGCTCTATGCAGAAGCATGAATTCGGGTTCAAAAGCTTGATATTCAATTTACTGAGCCTTAAAAAGCAGTTCAGTAACGTGTTACATAAAACTGCTGTGTAACATCTGGTGTCATTTTGATGCCTCATATTTTAAATTTTTGTCTTCATTTCACAAGGAATTTTAAAGCAAATCTATCTTACTCAAAATATCCAGGTTGAAGTGCTATAATGAAATTATACTTTAGTGGCAGAAATTGAAGATTATAAGTTAAATAGGAGTGATGCAGTTATTGTTTGTAGTCTGTTTGGCCTAACTGTTTTTAAAACCTGGCTATAAAATTTTAGTAAGAATTCCTCTTTTCATGCATCTTAAACATCTATTTTCAGTATGGAGCTTCATGTGGCAAGACAGTTGTTTATCTGTGTTACCTTAGATTACAGTGAGAATCTTACTGCGGCTTTTGTAGCTATTTTAGCCCAGGTAATCATACAAGTTCCCCCTTATTTAATGTAGGTTATAATGGTTATTCAGATATAATTTCAAATGTGAGACAAAAGCAAACATACAAGACTTTAAGTCATTTATGTATGTACCCATGGGGAATATAAATTTAAATTACTAGGGCAAAATTCCTAGAGCAAACCAATACTCTAGAGTGATTTGCTAGTCTATTATACATCCAGACTAAAAAAAACCCCACAAAACCTAAAATCATTCTGTTGAGAGAACTAAATTTTGATGCTCCTCACAAGAAGACACAAACATACATCTATCCAGGTGGTGTTGTACAATGTTTAGAGGTTTATACAAAGATGAACTGTGTGTTAATTTTATGTAATACTTGTGATAATCCTTCAGAAGTTCTCGGAATTGGTTTGTGCTGTTTGATTACCATATATGGTAACAGCTTCAGCTTTTTTTAAAATCTGAAAATCCTGTAGGATGGATGTTGCTTTGGTTTCTGGACTTTGCTACCTGGGATCAAGTGCAGCAACTCTTGAACCGCAGGTGTCTACACAGTCCCACCCTTCTCGGCAGATTTTACCTGGTCACTGTTTTCAAAATGCTCAATTCAAAGCCTGCTAAGCTCCGTCAGTCCTGCATAGAGGTGGCGTCTTTAAAGCTGAGCTCAGTCTGTACGTTTTTCTGCGAGAAGCCCGCAGCAAATGCTGAGTTCTCAGCAAGACCCAAAGTGCTCTTGCGTCAGCGAGACCTGGGGAGCAGGGGCACAGTGCCAAAGCCATGGCCAGGAGCTGGCGTGTGCACAAGGGGTTTGCTCGGGTCACTGGGAGCGGCTGTCTGGGGCTCTGGCTGTTCATAAACAGCTTGAGCCGTTCACAAAGGAGGAGTCTGAACTGGAAGAGGGGCAGGGCACCTGCTCAGGCTGTTTTCTGCACCAGGCCTTGCTGATACTAGAACTCCCCCATGTTTCCCAGGCTGATTTCAAAAAACACCCATGTTCTGAGCCATTGTGAGCCTCATTCCAGTGAGAGGTAGCACATGGCATAATACAGCCAGAGGCCAGGAGTTTCTGTGAGCCTAGATTTCACTAACTACTGTCATATGTGAGATTCTACTTAGACTTTGTCAGTGTGTGGTTTGACTTTTCAAATGTCTTTGATAGATAAAGGTCATCTTCCTTTCAAATGGAGTTTTAGGCACATCCAAGACAAAGATACCTAAAAGAGCAGGATTCTTCAGTACATTGTAGTTGCTGTTTTAATTGATAAAGTTTCCACAACACCAGTAAATGTCTGATTATTTCAGGAGCATATGGAATTTTTTATGTCCTGGAGATAACTTAAGAATTGTAAAGATTCAGACTTGTAAAAGAAAATTATGTTTTAGTGATAGCATGCTAAAAAGTTGTCATCTGCCTGTGACCAATAGTGGAGAAGGAAAATAAATACCTTTGGTTAGCAGACTTTCCCTGGAAATGAAGTCAGAGACACGGAGGTCTCATGGGATGGAGAAGAACTGTCATGGAAGTTATATCAGAAGCTGGATCAACAACTGGGCCTGGTGTGTGGTTGCACAGCACTCCCTCTTCAGAAGAAGAATACTTGCAAATATTTCTTGCAAGAGCCAGATGCTGCTGAAGGCTCTCAGAATCCCTGGATGGGTGAGCAATTAGCCCGTGAGTGTCTTGTTTCCCACATGATTTTCCAGGAGTACCGCATGCTGTCTGGGATTAGGTTGCAGAGCTTATCAAGTGGGTGCCTTGGAGATGCCATACACTGCTGAACCAGAAGCAGCTTCTTGCAACATTGAGAACTTGGCTGGGTAAGCTGAGATCAGTGTTCTGCCAGTGTTTGGTACTGTGGTGTAAAATCTGCAGACTTTACCTCTAATAAAGTTATTGTCCTGAACAACTGGCATTCAGCTGCCAGGTGCCTTCCTTGGAAGCTGCTTTGCTTTCTTCATTAAATGCAATTGACTATTGTGGTACATGACTATGAAATTTTACATCACACTATTAATTTTCCCCTCTCTCGTTTCAATATCGCCACTGAAATAAGATTTATAAGGGAGAAGTCCTTTGCAGGAGTACCTGAGAGTTGTTCTTTAGCACTTGGAAGAAACTGATTCTAGAATTTCTCTTCTACTCTGGGAGCTGGTGAGGGGAGAGGGGATGTGAACCATCCTGATATAAAAAAACTCTTAAATTACTATTGTTTCAGAATGCTGAAGTCTGCTTCCGTCAGTCTAAGGTCCAGGCTGCATCACTGTACTTGGTTTATTGCCCAGCTTCCAGTACGAGTTCAACAGCAAACTCAGCAAACACTGAGCACAAACGAAGTTTGGAATCCTGAATTTTCACATCACAGAAAGAACCAGCACTGACTATTGCATTACACACCAGTGGTAGAAAATAGATTTACTGACGAGTGAACTCACCAGCCATGACATCCAGTTGTAAGAACAGATACTAGAGTAGAACTCTGGTTATTTGAGATGCTGTGAAAGGTGTGAAACTCATAATCTTTTGATGTCAGTGTTTGAGAACAATTATCATAAACATCAAACTGCAAGGAACAAAAGGAAGATTACAGGTATTTGGCTTCTTTTACTTTCATGAGGAGAGAACCAGGAGGCACAGAAACCTTAGCAACAGAGCTTCAAATCTGTCTTGCCAAAACAATCTCAAGATCCTGAGCTCAACAGTGACAACTAGTCTATTGGCAGGTTTCATGCTGATTCCTTCATCATTGTAGAAACACAGTAGCTGCCAGAGGCCTGTTGTGCCCCTGACTCCTCTGATCACCCCTGCAGCTGGCAGTAGCCCCTAGGAATTACCTTGTGGAGTTTCTATGGCTCTCAAAACACTTGAAGGGTTGTTCTGGAGTCCTGTCTCTGTGATGTCCTTCCCATGGAAGTGGGAGAAAGCTGAGCTCTGCCTGCTGTGCATGTGTGGGCAAAGGAGGTGAGTGTGTGTTTGTGCAAGGAGCTGTGTAAAAGCACCTGGAGCCTTTCAAGGGTGGTGCAGCACAGGCAGAGCAGAGTTCCCTGCTACTCTGAAGCTGCAATATTGGTTATGCTGCCCTGGTCACACTGGCTGGAAATTGTTCTTGTTACTGCATAAAAGGTCTGGCAGACTGCAGGAGCATTCAAAGGAGATCCTCTGAACAAATGGATTGGTGGTAATAATGTGGGATTTAGGATGGGAATGTGAGGCTCTATGAAAGGTAAGTGATAATCTATTTCTCAAACACGAGAAAAGCCACCAGACCTGCTAGAGTAAACAGGTGGCTTTATGAAAGAGATAGTGCATGAGTATAGGCTGTATATAGTGTATCCTAGTCTGCGCTCTCTACTCTTAATGTTTGTCACCATTTGCAGAAGATCTCAAGACAGAGAGCTGATTAAAAATACAGTTACTGGAAACTTGGTGGAGGGGGAAGTGTCGAGGAGGTGTCTGCCAAAGCAAGAACTGTATAGGTGTGAAAAGCCATCAATCACTTGGAATGGACCAAGAGCTCTGAAGCAACTTAGCCAGTGACTGTGGTTTATAACATGGCACTTGCAGTTTGAACCAGAGGAAAGATTGACTTCAAAAGAGTTTCAGAAACAGTCTTACTAACCACGGGCTAGAAAGTTTAACCTCCTTCCAAAAGAAATTGCTAAAAGTTTCACACTGTAATAAAACAGACAGCTCGTGAGGTACTTGGCTATATATTGGGGGGAACAAGAGAAACTGTAAAGATTGCTGTTAAGACACCAGAGGAGCTTGTAAATAAGCAGGCAGGTGTGACATAGTTAATATAAAACCATGCAAATGTTTGTTGGGAGAAACTCTGGAGATCATCTAGTCCAGACTTGTGCTTGAAACTAGTTCAGGTCAGCCCTGGCTTTACCCTGCCAAGTCTTGAAAACATCTAATGGTGGAGATTTCTTGGTAATCCACACCAGGGCTATGCTTCTCTCCTAGAGAAAAAAAAAATAAGATGTACTTGTCAAGTTTAAAAAAGAAAAAAAGAACAGAAACAAAAAACCAAACTCAACAAAAAGTTTTCACTAAAGCTTCCTTGAGACCCTAAGCTGTGGAGAGAGAAAAAAAAGTCTTCTATTGGACTGATAACCTTCACTCCAAGGGTTTAAAAGAGAAGAGCTGAGCATCAGTAGCAGTTTCATCCCTTCAAGACTCTGCTGAGTTACCACTGGCTGTGGGCCGAATGCTGTGCTGTGGGGTGGGGTCATGACTGCCCTGACAGGAGGAGCTTGCTGGGAGGGGTGGGGAATGCAGGTGCTTGGCACTCTTGGGTTTTGGGTGATTATGGTCAGATACAAATCTGAGTGCCCAGAGCTGCACAGGCTGTAGGCAGTGATGGCCTGATTGGAAGCCCAATGAACTTGTCATTGGTAAGTAATGCACAGGAGGAAAAATAACTCTACTGCAACAGGTGAAACTGCAAATTAACTGTTGCCTGCAGGGCTGAGTCTAACTGTTCAACAGAAGGCAGAACGACTATTGTAGCATTAGGTGTAACTAGGAAACAAATAGAAATAAAAACCAAGAACCATCTTTGTATCACAGGATGCATCCCTGATGTTGCCTTGTTCAGAACTCAGCATGGATTTTAGGAAATAGCAAGAGGCAGATACTTTTTTTTTTTCTTTTCTGCTTTATACCCTGATTTATCAGCAGTATGGAATAGTCAGAAGATGTTAAATAGCCCAGAATTCTTCAACTTGAAGAAGAAATAATGACTGGCACCAGTAACAACAAAAAATCAACTAAGATGTGGAAAACATGAACAGAAAATGACTACTTCTCCCAGTGCTCTCCTTTGTTCTTGTAGCAGGGAGTCCAATGCAATTACCAGGTAACAGAATTTGAAACAAGCAAAAGAAAATACACTTTAACATAGCACAGAATTAAACTGTGGAACTCACTGCCCCAGAATTCTGGGAACAGTTTGCTCTGAATGTTTTGCTGCTGAACAGCAGGCTCAGCAGCTCAAGTGTACAGCAGTGCATGAGGGAGCAGCATCAGCTCTCTGGTTTCTGCTAGAGCTCATCTCTCCTTTCAAATTTTGCCCCAGGCCCCCCTGGCTGTGCCGTTCCTTGGAGGCAGCACCATGTGTGTTCTGCAGGGTGCACATGCAGCAAAAGCAGCTTAATTGCACCCTAATTCCTCAGTTACCCAGCAGTGTCCCAGACACCACTTCAGGATTAGCTTGGTTTAAAGAGCCATGGCTGGCTGCCAATCCTGAAAAGGCACGGTGGCCAGGCCCTGGCTCCCTCCATGGGGCAGGGAGAGGGTTTCCATCCCTCTGCTTGGGTGGTAGCATGGGTCTTTTCCCACTTTTCCCATACTTTTGACACGTATTTTCCAGAGATTACCATATGCCTGTTTATCCCCTTCCCGCCTCTTTTCTAGCTCTAATTTCCCTTCACCTCTCTGCTTTCTCCCAGCCTTCACATGCCTATCACTCCTTATATAAATACTTTGTATTTTTTTCAGAAATAACCCAAGTCTTCTCTGAATAATCTGCTACATTCAGACTGTTTCCAAAAATACTAAACAAATGCTACAGACAGACAGACAGACACGCCTTGGCAGCAAATCTTGCTCCCCCTTTGACCCTGGCTGGAGATGGCCTCAGTGCGGCCGTCAGGCATATCCCCAGAGCAGTGCGGGTGCCACGAATCCAGGCTGATGAGGTCCCTCCTTAGCCAGCCCTTCTGCTGCTCTCCGCTTGGAGCACCACGTGTGCCTTTCGGGGGAGCTCAGCTCTTTCCTCGGCGCCGCTTTCCCTGCGGCGGCCTCGGTGACAGGGAGGGATGGAGGATGGATGAGCAGCCCGGGGCTCAGAGAGGGGCAGCCGAAGCAGCCGGCTCGCTCCCTAATGCTGACAACAGCAGTTCTCATCCCCAGAAAGTGGCATCTCTGAGCTCAACCCCTGCGCTGCCACACGCCGCTTGTTCTGAGTCCATCCAAGGATGTGGGAGAGCTCTGGCACGGTTAGGAAAGTCAGGCTTCTTAATTGCACATGGAAGTGACCCAAATTCAAGGACCTGCTGACAGAAACGTATATTGCTCTGCTCCACGGCCAGCTCTGGGTTAATTATTAAGCATCTGTATTTTTAGTTAATTTAGTTAATTTAGGTATTTCATTAATTTTACCCTTTATTCTATGCAATTAGTAGAAATGTTTCTAAAAACCTCTGATTTTTTTTTCCTGCCCTCTCTCCACTGGGAAGGCTAAACAATGGTGTGAGTTTTATGCACACTTTCTAACATGACAGAAGGGTGAGTTTGGCCAGGATATAAATATAAATCCATAGAAGGCAGGAGGAGGAGAAGAGGTGGTTTACAACAAGATGGAGATTCAAAGAACTGTATAAATGTCTAAAGTTATACTCAACAAATAATCTGCTATTCTGCCAATAAGAAATATACACTTCTAAAAACAAATTGAAAAAAAATAATTGCAACGCTTGCAATCTTAAAGAGAGAAAAATCCTTAAGCAGTGGCAGCTTTTAGTATAATTTGCCTAAATTCATACACTGATTTACATGTAAGAGCACATTGCCATGACAACTTTTAAATCTTGCTAAATTCTGTTCTTACTACTTCCATTTTTTTTCTTGCAGTACTTTCTAAAGTGACCTGTAGTCTGGGATCTCCTCCACACACAAGGACCTTAAATCCTGCATCTGTAACTCTGAGTGCACTTTGAGTACTACTGTGACAACACAGAGTAGTTTTAAAGCTTATTACCTTCAAAATCTTGTTAATCAAGAAAGAGAAAACATATTATATATGTGCATATATACATATATATATATATAAAGCCAAGAATTTGTTGTAAGTATGGCTGAAATCTTAAAGGATCATTCGTCCAGACCTAATTATTACAGAAAAAATACTTCTATACAGAGAGTAATTGCAATAATAATATTATTATTATTAATAGTAATAATAATAATATAACAATACAACTAAGTCTCTTATATTCACAGTTCCAGCTTCTTGCCCCATTCCTGGTGTTGCACTCACTCTGCCACTTTTCAGGGTCCTAATGTTGCTGCCTTCAATGTGGTGATATGAGTGCTAAGGCTGTTCACCAGCACATGAGGTCTTTTGGCTGGGAGGGATGTGATGATGGCTGTATCTTTCTTGCCCCAGGATCCACTTGGGATCTTTTTTATGTTTGCCAACAAACTTTCACAGCTGGCTGCTTCATCACTGGTTTGCAACTCGCATAATATCTAAATTTGCTGATGTACCTTGCACATGGTGGAAACCTGTTCTTTGTTATACATGAAAAGGTGGTTTTGTCTAACTATAGGCCTGTGTTTTTAAAAGAATGGTTGGTTTGTTTGTAGCTATGGGATTTCTAGTGTCAAGTCCCTACCTCTTCTCTTCTTTTGTCATCTTATTCCTGTACTCCTCCCCTCTGCATCCTGTGCCTCCTCTTCTCAGGGCCTCTGCTACCATCCCAGATCTGTGTTTTCTCCATGTGACATCATTTATATTGGTTGTATCTTCTTCGGCACAGAACAATGACCTGTCAGTCCTGTGTGTGCACAGGACAACTACAGTGGTACCATACAAGGATAAGCAAAAGTAAAACTAAATCATCTGTGATCATGTGGTCAGAAGAATAAATGCTGTTACAGCTAAGCCAAGTTAAAAGAAAACTTGCAGGTAGGTCAGCAAATGTTCTGGCAAAGCAGGCAGGGCGTGACTCAGTGCTAAGGCCTCAGAGCAAAGCATGTGGGCTGTCCCCAGCAGTGGCAGAACCTGACACAGGGCTACAGGCTGCCAGCAGGCCACTGTCTCGTCAGCAGGATGCACTGAGTGCTGTAATTCTGCTGTGTCACATTCCAGCTCCAGTTGCAGCAGTGCCTGGCAAAAATAAGGTACAGGTGTTGAGCAGCAACATCTGGGAACTTAATTACTGTTCCTACAATAAAAGAACCCAGCCTGGCATTTCGGCTCCAAGCTCCAAACTGTCTGGGCAGATGTTTGAGTGGAAAAATAGCTTGCTGGTGAAATCAGCCTGTTGAATCCAGGCAAGTGAGAAGAGCGCTTATTATTATAATGGAAGGCAAAGTGAAGCAATTCCTTTGCCTGTCAAATAACTGGGTAAATCTTCTCAAAGTCTTTGCTCCATGTGCTTTTTTAGATTTGGTTATCTCTGTTCTATGAGAATAAAATATTCTTGGCAATGGAAATGCTGCTCTCACAAGTACCCAGTGCCAAGCTTTTAAAAATTAGTACAATGTAAAGAACATGTTTTGATTTTACAAAAAGGTTTTGAAGTAACCCCAGTTTCACACAGGCTTTTTTCTTTAAAATAATACTTTGTCTATTTTCAGGAGCTCTGCCTGGTTTTCACTGGAAGCACCATGAGGCTGGGAATCTCTCTGCAGCTACAGTTGTACTCTTTATCCAGGGGTGGGAAGCAGTAGTCCTGGCGTACCTCCAGCCAGGAGAGGCTGAGGCACAGCTTGGCAGGAAGAACATAGTGGTTTGTGCTTGGCCAGAGGCCTCTTGAGTGACTTGGACCAAGTGTCCTTTCACGTTCCTCACTCTGGGGCACTCCAGAAAGTCTTTCCAAGTTAATGAAAGGCAGGCTGCACAAGCTGAAGCTTCATTAAACCTGCAGCACGACTGCTAAGACAATGCTTTAGTTTAATTCACAAATGGGATTGAGTCAAGTGTTTACGAGTTCGCCCTGACCCCAATCCCCAAAGGCTCGCTGTGTTTGAGCTCTGAGCTTAAACATCTCTGCAATCCTGCTTGTAGGCCAGGCTGGAAAATGAGGACACTCATGTTTCCCTGTGGCAATGGCCAGACCCCTACATGAGATGAGAGCCTGTGCCCTGCTCTCAACGGGGGTGGAGTTAATTTATTCTTTCTGGTTGTTACAGTGCTGTGGTTTGGATTTAGAATGAGAATAGTGTTGATAACATGTTGATGTTTTGGGTTTTGCTGTCATGTTTATCCTAAATCAGTGAATTTTTACTTCTCTTTTTTTGGTGTCATGCTCTACCAGTGAGAAAGTGCACTGGGAGGGAGTGTAGCTGGGATGGATGACTTGAACTGGCCAAAGGGATATTCCACACCAGAAAACATCATGCCTGGTATATGCTGGGGGAGTTACCTTGAAGTGGGGCCAATATGGATTTGGGAAAGGAGGATCTGGCATTGGTGGGTGAGTGGTGAGCAGTTGAATTGTGGATCACTTGTTTGTTTCCTTTTTATTATCATAATTGCTATCACTTCTTGTCATTTTTATATTTCACTTTGTTCTTGACTATTAAACTGTTCTGACCACAACCTAGAGTTTTACTTTGATTCTCCTCCCCATCCTAGCAGGGTGAGGGGATGTGAGTGGGCTGAGTGAGCCCTGGTGCTTTATTTCCAGCTGGGTTTAACCCAGGGCAGCACATCCTGGCCGCCCACAGGCACCCTCTGGCTCCCGGCTTCATGTGGCAGGAGGGGTGGGCAGGAGGAACCCACCCTCGCACGGTGAGCAGCTCCTCAGAGAGGGATGGACCCCAGTACCTGTCAGGGAGAGATGGAAGGAAATGTGTCAAATTTAGAATTTAGATTGGTTTGTGGCTGCCTCTCCCCTGGATATGACTGGGAGTTGGGGAAGGTGTTACCCCATAGCCTGAGCTGCCGCCTGTGCCTTGAGGGACCTCACATGATGCCACCCCTGCTCACGAAATCCATCCTAGATGACTCCTCTCACATTTTCTCCAGGATTCCAGGCTGTGAGCATGGATGTGGGGCAGCAGAGTGCCTCAGCTGTGCCCCAAGGGGAGCGCCAAGCCCCCGGCCCAGCTCTGAGGCAGAGGCTATAACCAGACAGGGCGAGGCCAGCCCAGCGGCAGGTGCTGCCCACAGCCCGCAGGCCTTGGGCCCGCTGCGACCGCAGGCTTCCAGCAGCTTCCTCAGGAGAGTGAGAGGGGCTGCAGGCTTCCAGCAGCTTCCTCAGGAGAGTGAGAGGGGCTGCAGGCTTCCAGCAGCTTCCTCAGGAGAGTGAGAGGGGCTGCAGGCTTCCAGCAGCTTCCTCAGGAGAGTGAGAGGGGCTGCAGGCTTCCAGCAGCTTCCTCAGGAGAGTGAGAGGGGCTGCAGGCTTCCAGCAGCTTCCTCAGGAGAGTGAGAGGGGCTGCAGGCTTCCAGCAGCTTCCTCAGGAGAGTGAGAGGGGCTGCAGGCTTCCAGCAGCTTCCTCAGGAGAGTGAGAGGGGCTGCAGGCTTCCAGCAGCTTCCTCAGGAGAGTGAGAGGGGCTGCAGGCTTCCAGCAGCTTCCTCAGGAGAGTGAGAGGGGCTGCAGGCTTCCAGCAGCTTCCTCAGGAGAGTGAGAGGGGCTGCAGGCTTCCAGCAGCTTCCTCAGGAGAGTGAGAGGGGCTGCAGGCTTCCAGCAGCTTCCTCAGGAGAGTGAGAGGGGCTGCAGGCTTCCAGCAGCTTCCTCAGGAGAGTGAGAGGGGCTGCAGGCTTCCAGCAGCTTCCTCAGGAGAGTGAGAGGGGCTGCAGGCTTCCAGCAGCTTCCTCAGGCACATAAGTGGGGCTGCAGGCTTCCAGCAGCTTCCTCAGGCACATAAGTGGGGCTGCAGGCTTCCAGCAGCTTTCTCAGGCGGGTGAGCTGAGCCCTGTGCCTCAGCCAGGTGAGCAGGCTGGGCTCTTGCTGCCCCGTGGCGCTGGCGGGTGTTGGCCAGTGTTTTCTCCCCGTGTTTTGGGGACAGGTTGCAGCCCCATGGCCATTCACGGGCAGGAGGGTGCTGGGCACCTGTGGCCCTCAGGAGGGCTGTACTCTTGTAAATGAAATGGGCCAAATTAATAATCAAAAGACTTTATTAATTTGTCAAAGTATAAGTTTTGAAAAGCCACAAGCAGGATTGGCCTTGAGCCAGGTGATCGGGGCTGGGGAAACGGAGCCTAGTGTGTCAGACTGCACTTGTGAGGAATGATTTCCCGAAGCTGTCTCATCCAGTGTTGCTTTTTATACGTTTTTTTCTGCGAGATATCCTTTTTTTTTTCTCCACAAAATATCAAGGTCTGTTTGCTTTTTTTCTTTTTTATGATGAAAGTCTTCCTTTCTTCTAGTGGTGGTATGAGGAGTCTTCCCAGAATCGTAAGAATAATTTAGGTGAAAATTCTTTGAAATGTGTATCTTCTGGCGACATGTTATCTGCTTGGCTTGCATATCTCATGTAGATTTCTTGGTTCCATGCTAGACAAGTTAATCTTTTCTCCTGGAGACAGCAGCTAAATGGATTTGTCTTATAATTTAAAACTGTTCCTTGCCTTTTTTGCAACATGTTAATGTTTAGCAGGAATTATTTTACAACATATATCACAGTGCTGAGCTCACCAGGCATGACCCTGAAAGCCTCAACCACAGCCGGGTGTTTCGCTGCTAATACTTGCTTTCGGTAACCACCAGGGGGTGACATGCTGAAATTTTAATTTCCAAATTGCAGAAATGAGGCAATGCATTCTTAGAATTCAGGATAAAACTCTGCAGATAAAGAAGACATTTTGTTTTGTGAGCAGGCCATGAGCTAGCCGCTTGTCTGCTGCTCTCTTGGGCTGTGTGTGGGGCATACTAGACACACCTAGTGGTGAATTTCCTGTGGAAAATTTCCCTCAGTGAAAAAGGCAGTGATCTCTTAGAGCTGAAACGGTGGAAAAATAGTTGTGAATTCTGGGTTTCCCAATATGAATTTAAAAAAAAAGTCATTTGTATACAGTTGAAGTATCCAGTTTCACTAATGTTTACAGAAATATGTTTATTTCACTCTTTAACTCTTCTGTTTGGAAATTTACATTCTCCTTTTTCCTTAGGAGACCAGACAAAATGAGTTAAGACATGTTTCTGCATGTTAACATCCACACTCTGAAGGTGGTGTGTTGCCTCTTCCCCAGGGTAGGACTACGGCCCTCCGTTTTTCTGTAGAGATTAGAAGAGATGATTTTGGGTATTATTGGATACCAGTAGTAGACAGCTAGGAAAGTTAGTTGGTGTTACATTGTGGAGTTCCCCTGCCCGGGGTAAACAATAGCTTTGAATCCCCGGGAACCCCGCCCCTCTGCCTTGAGGGAGATAAGCCTGGGAATAGTAAAAACTCCACCCTTCTCCTATAAAACTCACCATGCTGCCCCAGTTCGAGGTTTTTCTGGCTATGGGATAAGCTGAGTGTGTTCCTGTGTTGGTGTCGCCCCAAATAAATGGATCCCCGGACTTAACCAGCAAAAACCCGTCTCGTTGTGTCTTGTGCCAGTCTCCAGACCTTCCTGGACTTGATCCTGATGATGCAGAATGCAACATTACACGTTCCTTGGGAGCTTGCCAGCAGGCGAATCCATGCCTAATTACATGGTCCATTCAGCTGCAGCTACTTCAGGATCAAACACTGTTGTTCCAGTGAGTGTGAATTTAATGCAAAAGGACAAACATCAAACTGCAAGCAAAAGGTGACAAAGACCCTGGGCCCCAGGGCTGAGGAGGGCACACCCCTCACCTCGATGAAAAGGAATCAAAAAAATAGAAGGTTGGAATGTTACTGTTTGAGCCTCTAAAAAGATTCTTCATTGCACATGTGCAAATAAGATGATGGAGTACTCACAAAAACCCCAGTTAGTTGCTTTGAATAGTTATCAGCATGCTTGCATCATTTAAGATCCTTGCATAGAACAGAAAATGGCCTGATTTAACAGAGCAGCAACTAAGGAGGGGGTGATGGCTGGAGCTTAAGCAATTAGTAATTAAGAAGTAGGAGACAGAAGATACTACCTGAGAAGAAAGCAGGATATGTGGCATAAAAGTGACTGCTGTGGTGCATCCACAGGGAAGATGGAGCTCTGACACTGTTTCTGGGCAGCACTTTGTCAAAATGCACTTGCATTGCAGATGTAAGACTCCAGTGTAAATATGTAAATTGATAGAAAGGGATCTTTTTTCTGTTTCCTTTACTCAGTTTTGGAAGCTTATGGGGTTTTTGACTCTTAAGGAGTTTCACTGATGAAAGCTCTTTCTAATTTCTGTGGTTAGGCAGCAACTCAGATGGAATACACATCTTGCTTTGTGGTGTTTTTATTCCTGTCCCTGTCCATTGCACAGGGAAGGACTCCCTGCTAAAATCCAGGCATGTAGTTTCTATTTTAAATCTCAAGTGTTTGTTTTTTGTGCTACAATACTGCTGACTTTGCCATAGTTATACATAGTTCCTTAGCCTCTGTCCAAGATGTTTTTAACTCTCCTGTTCTGTTTTAAAGAGAACTGAATTGGAGAAGAAACATGCTTCTAATTCTGTCTACTTTTTAACTTCAGCGGAGATAGAAATTGGATTTGCTCTTGAGGGGAGAGTAGTAGATGGACCAGAACTACTTAATATCAGAATCATAATTCATACTACTCACATCTCATCTTAGAAGTACAAACTGTACTGTTCTTGAAATGTCAAAGCTTTTTTTCCCTGCTTAAAATAGAGATTCGATCTCTTCATCTTGGAAAAAGAACTTGATGTCTTCATTGATTTCACAATACAAAATATTCATGCAAAGCCTGACTTCTCAAAGGACTATGAGGCAAATGTTAGCACGATAGCAATAATTTAAGTCAGAGGTTTTATTTCTGCTGAGTCATTTCTTTTTTATCCTCTATGTTTTTAGATCATAAAGCACTTTGTTACTAACTTTTTATATGCATTTGCAAGCATAGGAAAGATTGTGAGTAGGCTGCATTTGGGAAATTAGTTGCATCTGTGCCAGGTTCCTAATAGTAACAATTTAATTGTTACAATCATGGACTCACCCCAGTTGCTGTGTGAACTTTAGATGGACCGAACAGCCTACTGAATTCAGTAAGAGTTTCTCTTCTAGTGAAAATTATGAAGGTTTAAAAAAGGAGGTCATCCTCTTGTGGATCCATGTGGGCTAATTGTACTGCTTCCAATTGCTTGTCATTGCTCCCTGGCTATACTTTCTTGCCTTCACAGCTTGTTTTCCAGCCGAGCAGTCTCTGTACAGGTCTAGTTCTGCTTCAGAAGAAAATGTGTTAGATTCAGTGTGAATTCAACAGGAGTGATTTCACCAGTTCTGTCATAGCTAAGGTGCTGTAGCTACACTCATTCCCTTGTCTTAAACTGACATAATTGTGCTGTCAAAATGTTGTTGTGTAAATCAAGCTGCAGTGTGTTTGCAATATCAGTGCTAATGTGGATGGTCTAACACTTCCTTCTAATTACAATTTGCATATTTGCAACAGTTGGCTGAGCTGCAGGAGGTGGTGAGATGGGTGACTCGTGTCAGGGAGGCTGGGCAGGAGCTGGAGAGCTGGCTCCAAGCACAGTGTGCAGTGTACCCACAGCCAGACAGATCCAAACTTTCCTGCTGGCACACACATGAAAGAGGAAGAGAGGGAGGAAGAGGGGCCAATGATGGAGGAAAATGAATGCTTGCACCAGCAAGGACAAGGCCTGGTTCGCAGATTTAGAAAATGGGAATCTGCTTGGAAACCTGGTCTGCTGGGGGCAGATGGGCTCCATCTGTCAGAGAAGGGAAGAGCATTGTCAGTCACAGGCTTGCCAAGCTGCAGGGCAGGGCTTTAAAGGCAAGGGACCTTCAGCCCATCCTACTCCTACCAGTTGAATGCCAGGGCCAGCAGGAGATGCCCAGAGCCTGGAGAGGGGTCACATGTCAGCAGGAGAGCCCCTGAACAGAGCACAAAGGAAATCCAGCCTGTCCAAATCTTCACTGGGGACTAGACTTAAATGCCTCAATGCAAATGCATGTAGCATTAAGAATAATTATGAGGAGTTAGAAATATGTACAGATCTGCAGGGCTGTGGAATCATGGACATGTGTGGGATGGATCCTATGACTCAAGTACTGGAATGGAAGGATTCAGGTACTTTAGAAAGGACAAGCAAGGGAGACAAGGAAGAGCTTTTATATTAATGTCCAGCATCGAGCTCTGCCTGGGAATGGATGAGAAGCTGGCTGAGAAATGATGGGTCAGAGTGAAAGGAGGGCAGGGATAGTGGCATTACAGGGCTAACCAGGAAGACTGAGTGGAAGAGGCAGCCCTGATCTTCATGTATTCTTTCAACCACCCCAATATCAGTTGCAGGGACACCACAGCAGAGCACAGGTAATCCAGGAGGTTCCTGTGATGTGCTGATAGCAACTTACTCCAAGTGACAGAGGAGCCAAGGAGGAGAGATGCTTTTGTTCTCACGAAAAAGGAGGGGCTGGTGGGGAATGTGCAGCTGTTGTTTAGCAAAAACGTAACTCAAAAGAACTTTCACTTCAATGACTGAGACTGATGTTTTGCTATAGAGAATGCTGGAGTAGGTAGCACAGACGGATTCCTTTCTGCTCAGCTAAAAAATCTCCAAAAGTTAAGTGACTCTCTAAATTGCAAACATCTATTACTATTAGGTTAAACAACAGACTCTTTTCTTCTTTGCTAAGCTCCTCTGAATCTCCAGTATGCAATTTTTATAAATTCTAGGTTGAGATCTTTATCAAAGCTTAGTCAGGGAACATGTTTTATTACCGCTGACTGCACCTCTCAATGCAGTTGTTCTGTATAAATGAAATGCCTCAGTTCCTCCCTCTGCACACCTCTCAACCCAAAAGGAAATGTCCAGCTTTTATAGTTAATATAAATTACAATATCTTTCAGAGTGAAGTTACTGAGAAATAGCTGCAAACACACATTTCCTTTAGCATTAAATACTGTGTGTCCTACAGGTCACAGACCAGTGACAGCTGCCTTTGGACAGCTCCTCTTGGCTTATTTTGCTTTTCCCCTTCCTCATACACACCTGCTCCTGGGGAATTCAGGCAGATGTTCCCTAAGGCAATCTTTTAGAATAAGAATGGAGGTGGTGTAGATTTTTGTATGTCTGTCCCTCTCCTACCTTTTACCTCTTGTGTCTGAATTGCCAGCTCCAGAGCACAAAAACAAATGAAAAGGGGGTACAGAAATACTAAATGAGTATTTAGCTGTTCATTTATCATCGGTAACCTGTTTGTTTGGGGCAGACATTGCAAGATTAATTGGCAAAAAAGCATGAAGCCGAACTGACTGGCATGGAGCCCCATAATACCCAGCACTATGGCCCTTTCTGCCTTACTTGGAAGAAAACATGGTAACTCACATTCACAACCTTGAAATTAATCTGATTAGACACTCTTCTGAAAAGAAAAACCAAGAGGCATGCAGCTTTCCACTTGGATTAATTCAGTGTGAGTCTATTGTGAAGACAGCCCCTCCCATCGTGCGTTGTATTTATTTCCACATGTTCTTGAATGAAAATGAGCTTGAGACTGTTGCAAGTTTCAACTGTTCCAAAACTCTAGCAAGATAGGGAGAGGATGTGACAGCTTGATCTGTTTTGCTTATTCAATTAACAGACTATCCAGGGATTAGAAGATTTATGAGAGAAGAATAAGGAGCTGTCACTGACCTTGATGATCCCTGATGGGTTTAATTCAGGTTTTCATAAGAACAAACCATCCACTCCTGTGGTGAGGGAAGGTCTTTTTTCCATAACTGAAACACCCCAGAAACACTTTGTCCAAGCTTGTCCTCTTCCTCAGACCCATTTTAAGGCAGGTGGATATTCATGGGGATCTCAGGTACAGATGTTTTATTACCACCCCTCAGGATGGACACCGGTCTTACAGTGATTTACTTTTCTTCTCTGCAATAAAACAGAAAAGCCAAGGCTTAAGAAAAAACTTTGATGCCATTCAGTGGACTAGGAAGGAGAATAACATGAGTGAAACAAGCACCTTTGAAACACAGTCCTAAATTAGAGTAAGCCCTGCAACAGGAGAAAATACTAAAGAGTAAGAGAAAAATAATGAGATTGAGAGGGGAAATGTTTGCACTGAGTATCAGCAGTGAGACTTGCAGAACCTAATTGCAGCAAACTCATAGACAAACTCCACATTTACAAGCAAGTGGAAAGAAATTATTTCAAGTCAAGAAAAAGGATTCCAGACCCTATTATACCTGGCAGATTTACTGGTAGCAGAAAGACAGTGATTCTTTTACTTTATGTATGCACGGAAGTGTTAAGATGTGGGAGTATCTGTTGGATTTCACTCCATCCTCACTAGCTCTGCTCCTACTACAGTCCCAGAAATGTAGGCCTTGGGAAGTGGTAGCATTTGTGTTTCCTAATGCCCTCTACAGGGTCGCAGAAGTAAAACACCAACTTAAAATACTGAAATGTGTTGTATTAAACATTATGTAACAGCAGTTTGCACACTCGAAGGAAGAAAGCCGAAATATGTTAAGAAATACTCTGCTGAACAATACACTGCTACGTTTCTATGGCTAAGCTGGAAAATTACATATCTAAGTAACTTATTTATTAAAAGAACCTTTAAATAACAAGGAAATGGCACAGTGATCCCTTCTACTTTCTGTTATCAGTGGATGTGTTACAAGCCCAGCAATAGTCTGTGCTTTGTGAGGCTGGAACAGGCTCAGATTGTTATTCCAATCTTTCTCCTGGCCTGAATACAGAATTCTGGTTTTTTTTAACATCGCCATTTGATACTACACAGTTTTTGGGAAATCAACATATTCTTATCTGTTAAACAGTGCTTTTTAGTGTGAATTTGGCTCCACTTCTGAAGAGCCAATAGCATTTGAATGCATTCCAGTTTCCACTGAAATTCATGCTTAGAAGTTTGGCCAGGCTGGAAGCTTGCATAAATAGCTTTAGTTGCAGTAAAACAAACATTGCAGAGCTGAACACAAGGCCCTTAAAATCAACGGGAGATTTTTCCTCTTGACTGCCCTGGGTCTAGAGGTCGACCATGGTTTGCTCTCTCCTTGGCCAAAAAGTTTCAGGCAACTGCTTGCACATTCCTGTTTGTGTCGTGCTCACTGAGCCTCTGCTGGGCAGTTACAGGGACATGGCATGACTCAGCTCTGCCTCAGCATTCTCACAGGCTGGATCCTTTCTCCCCAGTATAGGCAGGGCTGCTATTACTCAGCGTTACTTACACCAATTTCTGTTGCAAAAGCATCTCTTTAGTGGCTTATAGCTCAAATAAAACATTTGGTCTGAAATTTATCATACTGATTTTCCTAAAATAAAGGTATATATAGGGTTTTAAAATTATTATTTGTTTGGGTAGTATTCTCTTATTTTGGAACACAGACTTATTATATAGTAAGAATGATGCTTCATGTCAGGGAGAACTTTTTTACTCTGTAGCCAAATTTGAATGAATTTTCAGATATCAAAAAATAAACAAATGGGAAGCTCTAAGCAGTATGATGAAATGCAGTTTTATTGCTTTTTATTGCTAGGTCCTGTAACATCAGAAGACTGTTGAAAATCCACATTGGATCTGATGCCTACCTGTATGTTCACTTATGTTTTGGACTTCAATAATGTCTGACCATTTTCAATATGAAAATTGGTTGGTTGGTAGTTTTCTTAAGGCAGATGTTTCCTTTCTCACATAAGATGAGTAATTATCTTGTTTTTAAATCTCTCATAGCAACTTTGTAATACTTTCTGTGTTTTTGGCAAAAGCTGCTCTTGGCATATGGGCAAAAAGGAATAATACCCTTCAAAGTAACTATCTATGGTGTTTCATCATTAAGAAAATAGGCTGAAAAATGCGACACTCTTAGACAGTTATGTAGATAAATTGCTTTTGACATATCACTTCAAGTAATCCATCCTTCTTTTAGGAAAATGGGTAGGTGCAACTTCTCTCTCAAGAAAGATTTAATGCCACAAGAGGCAGGGAAAGTATGAACCAGTCTGTTGCTCTGTATTCCCTAGCCAGTTTCAATCCTTAGGCCACTCTGTATTGGCTTCATTATCCTTTCACTGCCAGATATTTGTCATAGGATTTATTTTCCATTGCTCTCTTCATGAAACTGTGATAAAGAGCTTATTTTACTACCTTAAAGTCTTTAGAACACACAAGATTAGAGGCTGCAAGTATTTAATTCAGGATAATTTCAGAAGAGCAATTACATTTGCAAATGTACTTTGGAAGACAGGATCACTGTGTTTATTTCTCTTGTACTGTAATAAGTAAATGTGATACAAACCTTCATTTCCATGACATAACTTTCTTGATAGTGGTATTGGAGATAGCATTTAAATCAAAGTAGGCTGTAATGCTCAAGTTCAAAGTTTAGATGTCAGCTATGACGTCAAACTCCTACCAACTTCGAGCAAGCTGTAGACAAATAAACCTGTAGATTTAATTCCTGAATCTACTCCAATTTGAGTATTTTGCTGGTTTTTTATATACTATTTTGACTATAATGGTGAAGCTAGCTTCTAAAGCATTTTCTATGGAATAAGGGGCTCCACAAGTTCTGTTACATTTTGTTCATTTTATTGGTACACTACTTACTGAAGACAGCATGTACTGAGGGCTGGACTCAGCTCCTGCCCTCATCTGCAATCAGGAAGATAATGAGGAGCCTTTAAATGCTTCTCTTTCTTTACCCCTCTTCAAGATAAAAGTGTATCAACAGAGAATTCTACAGCAAGCTGAGCTGGTTTTGTAATTATAATGGCTGCTAGTTGAATCAGGTAAAATTAATTCACTCCAATTGCTTCTCTATTGTGGTTATTTTTAAGGATTTTGCTTCACAAAATGTGTCTTCAGATGAATACATTTTAAAGGAAGTATCACAATGCACTTTGTAGTGTAAAATGGGTTTCTTGTGTGTGTGCGTGACAGCTGAATGCCACATTGAATAATTGCTCACAACTAGGGGAGCCCTGGTGGTCCCAATGGGGTCAATTACATAGCTCAGGTCATTTGCAGATGAGTGGCTGAATAAGTGATTTTAATCAGGCATGGCCACTGATGGTGGGGCACCTCTGTGTCTTACAGGAGACTGAGGGCATGCAGTGGGCCCTGTCCCACTTGAATAGTCCTTCATTGTACTGACTGGACTAATAATTAGGCTTCTCTAAGCTTGTTTCCCCTAACATCAATATCACTTGTGTTTCCTTTGTCTTTCAGTGACCTTACAATCGATCCTCTGTTAGATTCTCTGTTAGATCATGACTAGCTGGCCAGGGCCAAGTGGGCCATTCACTGCAGTCACATACTCGTTTGTTTTGCTTGATAATAATTCCCTTAAATTCATTGCTACTAATTGCTATTCAATATTTTAAGTTGGGAGATCAGAAGCTGAGTTGAATGCCAGATTTTTTTTACCAGTAATTAGGAAAAGACATAGAAAAAAAGAAAATTCAAGTTGATCTCATATAAGCTGTAGGATGTAAGATAGAAAGTGTGACCCTAGAGTAAGAAGTGGTTTTTGCCTTTTGATTTTTAAAAAAGCTTACCAGTACAAGTTGCCACTTCAGACTTTGTATTATTTTTGATGCTGCCAGATGAATTTTTTTCGCAGACTACTCAGATTTGCTGAGTTCTGTGTAGCCTATAGAAAATCTGGATTTTAAGAGAAAGTTACTAATCTGATCACCCAGTTATTCACTCCAAAAGGCAGGTAATGATGGAAGTATTTGGTGTGTATTTGTGGTGATTCCCTTTGTAATTATTGCCTCCTTATATAGGAATAATATTTTTACCTGCAGCTTTTTCTCACCTCTGCTTCTTTCCATAATTCTTGAATAAAAACCTTTTTAAAATCTTTCTCTTGAACATCAGCTTACTTTAGGTTTGCATATTGTTCTATTTCCTAAAACGTTATGAGCAAGGGTCAATGGGAGTCATTTGCAATTGCTGTGCAGCTTCCTGAGTCATGATTTTCCATGCTCAAATGACTGTTCCTTCAGCAGATGGTTCTGTAATGCATTTTTTTAAAATTTTAACCCTGTTGAGTTAAATTAGTGATTTCAACACTAAATTGTATTTTTTTTTCTAATAGGGGACTTCCAAATACTCACACATGTACAGACTCTGCTACAAAGTGCTACTTTTGGAGAAAAAGAGAGCTATGTCCCATGAGGAGAAAAAATTTAATCTTTATAGACCTAGTCATGAATCTGGATATGGCAGTTGGGCTGAGTTCAGTGAGTCTGGGCTGAGCTCTGCCAATCAGTTCTTAAAATTGAGACACAAAGAAATGAAAGGCATCTTCATGTTCTACACTGGGCATGCTGTGTGGATGATCCCATGTGAGATCTTCCAGGTTTACCAGCCACCATTTCACCCTGTACACTGACACCACAGCTGTTCTTGGTGAGCTCTGTCATGTGGAAAACCTGAAAAATGCAATGGTTTTCTGATCTCTTATGAATCAACTCACCTGCCTCCTCTGTATTATTAATCTGAAATGCTTAGTAGCATTTAGAGCTGAGGAATTCAGTATGTTCACCAGGGTGAATTTGATGCAAAATTCTGCCCTGCTGTGTGTTAAGAAATATATTGAAGGTGGCTAATATTCTATTCCAGATAGTTCACAGTTTCCTCTGATTTACGTGTGAAGATTTAAAACTATCCAATTAAACACTTCTCCCACTTCCTCTTGGCTTCTGCTGATCTTTCAGAGCCAATTTCCCGAATCCTTCTGTCCTTCCTTACATTTGAGCTGAGCAGCATAAAACACATAAGCATTCTGTTGTTGATGCTTATGATTACCTTACAGGAGACAGAGAATTTTATGTGTCTTCTCCAGGATTCCTTAAAATGTGCTGATCGGCACATACATGATGTGGTGCCAGAGTAAATGGGGCTCAGTAGGTAGAAGTCTCCAGCACTCACAGCAGCCTTGAGCAGAGGTCTGGACCCAAATGCTGGCTTATAGCCAGGCTCTTTGATCACCCAAATGCTGATGGCAGGAGCAAGGATGAGACAGAGGCGTCTCACGGGATTTCCAAAGACGTCTACCCTTTGGAAGTGTTCCCACAAGAAAGCCCGCATCCCTACTCACATTGACTGATATATAGGGGAGGAGCAAGGGGAGAGTATGAATGAACCTATGAGGGAGACTTAGCGGAGGAGTACAAGGAGGGGTTTACAAAGTACAAACCAATAAAAGAACACAGTGGGAGGGAACAGGCCACACAACCCAATGAGGAACTGAATAACAGGGGATGGACAGGGAACTCTCTGGAACAGAGGGGTGGTATGAAGGGGAATTGATAGGTAGTGGGAGGAGGAACAGAGAACATTCAGTAATAAGGGATAGGTATCAGGGTGGATTGGCAACCAGATTAGGAAGGCCTAACTGGGACTAAACTTTTTCAAAAGCCTCTAGAGAATTTTGGAAAACAAATCCTATTGAGAATAAAAACGATTTATATGTTTAAATCCTTCATCCATTTTGGAAAAACTTCTCATAAATGAATACATATAGAGAAAATCAGTGTATTCACTTCCCAAAGAAAGAAAACAAATCCAGGAAATACATAGATTTCAGATGATAACAGGAAAAACAACCTGAAAAAACTATAGATGATATAAGAAAACAAAAATGACTCCTAAGTTCATTTTAAAATTTATTTTACAATATATATTTTTGGTGTTTGGATTTTTTTAAGCATACTTATCCTAACTGATGTCTAAATGTGTACTGAACCTAAGTGTAAGTTCTGTGACTTCAGCGGTTCAAATTTTGCTTCTGAAGTTCTAGGGAAATAGATTTGGAGCTGGCTGGAGTATGTAATTCTCCATTATCCCACAGGGGATGTTGCCTTTTATTTGAAGACTGTGTAACACTGCATTATATCCAGCACAACCACGTAAATCGCTTACTTGGGAAGGTGACGCTTGCAGAGGCTGGCTCTTGCCTGCAATCTGTCAAGCAGAGCTTCTCTCAGGTCACTTGCAGTCTGATACATCTGTACCTTAAATCCAAGAGTGGAGGATGGAGCCCTTTGGTCAGATGACAGTTGCACCAGCTCAGCTTCTCATTTCTTTCTGTGGAGGTTCTGTTTTTGCTGGTGTGCTCAGTGATGGAGAACTGGTGTGCTCATCACTCAGTTCAGGTGCTGGTGGTCATCCCTCCTTTTATGTTGCTGCCATGGTGGTGGGAGTTCTTTCACAGCTCAGACAGCGAAACCAAGGGAACTATATATGTGTGTTCTTGGATAATTTTTAAAAGACAACATCTGTTTTTATTGTTTGTATTCCAAGAAAGCTCTGAGAAAAACCCAAGATTTACATATGTATCTTAGCTTCTCTTTCTGTGCTTTCCAAACATGTGCAATGACATTGCTTTATATGTTTAAATTTTGTCTCAAATACAAGGGGTTTAATTTAATTTTAAATAAAGGTCAAGGTTTCTAGTGGATAAGGATATAAGAGAAGAAAACACAGAGAACAGAGTTACTTTGGTACCTTCCCAAGCCTTTACTGTTGAGTAAGGTATTCACCACCTCTTTGGAATTGCAAGACAAGATACCTGGTTGTGTTGGTTTGATATTGGTTGATATTTAGGAAGAAGGAAGAAACAATTCACAGAAATGGTTTTCCAGAGAGAGGCTTGGGGACATTCCTCTGTGAATAGAAAAGAACAATGGCTGTCTCGTTCTGAGAATTGACAGCTCTGTAAACCATTAAGAAGCTGGATCCGCCTCCGTGAAAATCTCATTTTAAAACCCGGGAAGTTCCAAAAGTCCCTTTCGGCTTCTGGCTTCTGAAGGTATCGGGAGTTCTGTGGGGCCAGCCCTGCTCTGCTACGGCCCGCGTGGCCTGGGCGGGCCGGACTCCGGCAGTTCCCGGGTGGGGATGAGAGGCCAGGGGAGCCTTTCTCCACAGCCGGAGCTGGGCCAGGTCGCAGCTGTTGAGATCTCGTTAACACCAGGCCCTGCCTTCGGCCCCCTCTTCAGCCCATGCGGAGCCGGGATCACCCCGGGCTCTGGGCACCCCCCCCTTCCCCTCCCCCCTCCAGAGGGTGCGGGGCAGAGAGGGAGAGAGAGTGGAACCCAGCGCAGCTGCAATCCATCACCGTGTCCACCAATGCCTGCCGGCCTGGGTGAAATGTTAACCCTTCCAGTGCACAGATGAGACCTGCAGAGCGCGATTCTTCCTTTGGGTGAAGCGCAGAGTGACATGAAGACACCAGGGTCAGTGAAAGAAAGTTTTAAGTTTCAGATGACAGGAGAATGAGGAGATGTTCCAGTATTGGGACTGAAAGTTCTTTTGGTAAGGCCATAGAGAAGGACTATAATAACTACAATATTTCCTTTAATTCATGAGAGAAAACAAGTATGGGGGAATGATGGAGTGTTCAAATGTGGACCTGAGCAGAGGCAGCAGATGTTGAAGAAGCAGTGATGCTTGAGCAGCAGGACAGAGATGAGACTGAAGAGGACTCTGTGTATCAGGGAGAAAAAAAAACAAGCCTCTGTTCTTGGAGATGAAGATAATTGCAGAAATCAGTGAAGAGAGCCTTTCTTTTGAACAGCTCATCATTAAAAATGACACTCCCTAAGTTGACATGACCCATTCACTCAGTTGTGAAAATGGGAGGAATTTCACAATAGCAGAAGTTTTTCTAAACCGGGCAGCTGCTGTTTGTGAAGATGCAGAGCCACAAGAAGACTGTGTTCTTGTGGAGATTTCTCCATGGTATTGTGAGAGAAAACTCCTTGCCCTATGAGAACTGAGGAAAGACTATTGCAGAAGTGATAACTGATTTAAAATCCCAGGTTTTGTTTTATATTGTCAGGTTGAAAAGGAAAGAAGGTGGGCAGGGGAGGGAAAGTGTTCTGGAAGTTTTATTCTGATTTTTTTTTCCTTTTCCTATTCTTTTAGTTTTGTTAATAAAGCTTTCTTCATAGTCTTAAGGTTTGAGCCTGTTCTTGCCCTTCTCCTAAAATCATATCTCACAGCAAGAAATGAGAAGTGTGCTGGTGAGTTTAACTAGCTCTAAACCCACCACATTATTTGGTACATTGACTGGGAAATTCAAATTGGCAAATCTAAACCACTACAGAAAATTAGTGCTTCCGCCCGGTTTGAACTGAAACTGGCACACTGGCTGTAAAATGTGAAATGCAATAGGATAACTGCTGTCAGAATCCAGTAATAATTGAAAGAAAGGAATTCTTTGAGGAAAAAAATAGGAAAGGAAAAGGGAAAGGCACTTTTAAGACACGGGAAATATAATGAGGCAGTGAAGTTCTTTAAAACAAGTTGTAGTTAATCAACCTGAAGCTGAGATGTTCTGCCGCCTGGAATTTGTAGAAGGTCTGTAGGAATTGTAGGCAACAAGAAGAAAGGATAAAAAGAGTAAAGATGTAAATGCATCACATGGCCTATCTGAGGGCTGAAGCTGAGAAAAGAATGGTTTGAATAAGAGACGCTAGGACTGCAGAAGGATGTTTCAGTCTCTAGCTCAAAGGCTAATTTCACTCTGAGTGGGGGAGTGAAGGACCAGAGGGAGGTTGTGCTGTTTGAGAGACTGGAAATGATCTTTTAGAAAGTGAGGGAACAACAGGAAGAGAAAGAGTCAATTGGGAAATGAGAGCATCTGTTTTGAAGGTCTACAAGCTTCCCTTGTGACTAGAGGAAAGAATATAGTAGTTTCTGTGCTAAATCAGAATAGATGGAATTGGCATAATTGGGAAAAATGAGAAGTGACCAATGATGAAAGCTTCAAGACTGAGCCACCTGAGTGTCACAGAAGTGCCTCTGTATGTGCTCCGCAATCTTCATTCTGTCTGAATATTCACTATGCAAGCAAAATATTTCTTTAGGACCTGCACAGCTATAAGTTTGTAGGGTCCCACTTTACTGTACTGAGACACCACAAACAAAGGGACCAAGGGAATTCACACAGATGTGGTTACAGAGCAAAATTCTACATGTGGCTGCCTAACTTGTAGGACAATTGTAGGACAAATATAGAATACAACTTTTCACTGAGGACATGGAGAACTTTGAATTTGTGAGAGGAAGAGGCTTAAAAATGTGTTCTGGACAATTAATTTGGTGGCTCCGTACCTTGAAAGGAGCTGTTTATCTATGTGATAGAGACAGCAGAGGCATTACCAGTACAAAGTACCCTGTCTGCATACACCAGTGTGTCCTTGCATGACTATGCAAATGAGTGAGAGCATCTGTGGAGGCATGAGAGGTGAGAGCTCCCAGTTCCCTCTGCCACTGGCAGCATCTGAGGCTGATAGAATGTTGCCAGCTAGTGCCAGCTGATAGTCCAGAGAGGCTCTTCAGATCAGGCATCCTACAGTCAACAGAAGGGGACTGATTTATTTTCACAGGAGTAGTTCTCAGTGTGCTTTCATTCATGCAGAGGGGGTAAAACTACATTAATTTTGCAAAGGAAAAAAGGGGCAAGGAGTTATTTATCTAAAACTCAAATGGAGGATTATCTGCATTACCATCTGATAATGGAGGCACACAGAATTAAAGGTATGTGCCTGTGTATGTCAGACCTTTGACAGTCTAATCCTGCCCAATTGCTGCAGTCAGGATCATAGACACTATTTTTGTGAGCTATTGCTCAGCAAAAGTGAAACAGATACATAGTTTATAGAATTAGATCAGCCCTGTCCTGAGGCAAAATATAAAGCTTTTGGCAAAAATAGAGAGAAATATAACCAGCTCATCCTTCTTAAATTTAAGTGAGGAAAATGCACCTGGAGTAGCCATAAAATCAGAAATGACTTGTTTTAGAAGGAAGGCAAGCATCAATTTGTCATTCTGTAGCTGTTTTTTTTTGCAGAGCAGAATTGCTGTAGGGATCAGAGCAGTCAGCGGTAGAGAAAGACTATTAAATGAGTCCACTCCCCTGCACTGATGGTCGTAATCCCTTGATGCAAATACATGGTTTATTAAGGTTGCAGTGTACTGGCTTTGGGAGTCAGGCCTCTAACATCATCCCTGGAGCTCTTGGGGAATAATGCTGCTTCTCTTTAGAGGTGAGCTGTGGGTTGTTGTGCACCAATGCTGTACACTGGTAAAAGGGAACTCTCCTTGCTGCTAAGAAAGGCCATTTGAAAGGAACTGTGAATGTTCAGGTTACCTGTAGGTATTAAGTGCTTTTCAGATATGTTCACTTGAGACAAGCTTAAATTCTCACAGCAAAACATTGAATTTCAGATACCATTCTAGTAAAATTCAGTCTGGAGAGGAAAGTTGTATTGGATGATGTAGGAAGTCTGAGGAAGAAGAAGAGAAGATTTAAAAACTCTGGTGCTGTTGGAATCTCTATCAACTAGCTAAATAAAAGACCAAAAGAAGAGTTCTAGCAAATCAGACTTAATGCAGGGAAGAGACTTTGAGAACTAGGTAGCTTTGTATTTATTACAGATCATGTTTCAGTGAAGATTTTTGTCGTGTTCTCTGTCCTCCTTTCTCCTCTGTGGGATGTAGTGACCAACAGCACAGTTGGAAACACAGCCATGTCCTACAGATGTCTGTGGTTGTGTCTGGGCCAGAATTTCCTTCCTGCTTCCCCTACTCCAGGCTTTTTCAGCTGCTGTGACTCCCATCCATACTAAAGACACAATGATAGTAGCACCAGGATCCATAAACTGCTGGGTTTAAGCTGCTGTGTTTGTGTAATGCAGTGCACATTGAGGGCCTGAGCTCTGAAACCTGGAGACAGCACAATTGCATCAATGGCTAGCTAGCATCACGAGAGTGAGCTTGCACTACACACATTTTTAACTGAGCTGATGTTTTTGTTATCACAAGGGACTCATCACAATAAAAGTAATTCATCCTTCACTTACCTGCCAGATCCTTAGGCCTGCTTCACCTTTTTTCTATTGTAGGAGATGATGTCTTTGCAAAGGCAAATGGAATGTAGCTGACGATGTAATTTTGTTCACTACCTGTTACTTTACAAGCTCAATGTAGCATAGGACAATACAGAAGAGAAGCCCTGAAATTGGAATTGTTGCTTTTCCCTGTATTTTTGAGGTTTCTGAAAGTTGTACTTGGAGTTTCAGTTTGACTTGCTGCCAGGATCCATAAACCAGGGAAGAAGACCCCAACCCTTAGAAAACAGTTCCTAGTAAGGGTGTTGAATTGGTTATTTAAAAACCAAGACACTTAATTGCTAACCATTTTTTAAAATACCAGTCTTACTATAAAGCCTATTGCTAATTGTTCACAATTAGCAATAGGTTTTATAGCTATTATAGCTAATATGCTAATGTACATATACACAGTGTTAGACATTTTGGCTCTGAGATAGTATCACTTAAAAGCCTTGATGTTCACGTTTTAGAAAATTAGTTACAGTCATTTTCTCCTTCCTAAAATAAATGTGAGAGGAAACATCAAATTCATCATAGGTACAAAGACAGCCTGTAGTGAGGTAGCTCATTACGCTTCATTTTCCTAAGCTCCACGTTTCTTTCAGAATTTTAATCTCCAGAGATTTTTTTTTTTTGGTGTTGGAGTGTGTGGAGTATTCTGCAACAATGAAATGCTTTGTTGGGTCATTTATCATCCTTTGTTTTGAGGAAGGTCTATACAATTACTTTTGTGTTTTTGTTACACACTGAAGTTTTATAATCTGGGCTTCCAGAATTTGTGCAGTTGAAGATGCACATTAGAAAAAGTGCATCCTTGCTTCTGAAAGTCCCTCCTTGGAAGTTAGGTAATTACATCCCCTTACATGAAGTAAACTGTTTGTTTTCACAGTGCTGTCCTCGGGTTTACAGCACCACCTACAAGTTACTTCCAAGCTGCAGGTGCAGGCTGGCGTCTTCCCGTGTTTGTGCACACCTTGCCATGACACAGGTGCAGATGGCCACCCCTCTGCAGCCCCGTGACAGCTCCAGAGACTTCAGCCCTTGCAGCTGGCTGCTGGGAAGGATACTGTGGCTCAGTGACTTTGTCTTGGGAGCCCCTGACCTTCGCTCAGTTCTGAAGGTTCCCACATCCCATTTATTCTTCAGCTCTGGATTTTAACTAATGAGGGAAGGAGGAGCCATGGAAGGGAGTGTTTGTTGGCGCTAAGAATGGACCATAAGCCAAAACTTGGTATACCAGTGTGAAAGGCAGTGATCAAATCCAAAGAGAGTCACTTGTTTCGTGGAAAACAAAAGCAGCTTTATTGTTTCATTAGTTGGAGATTCACACCAAATCATTTGAATATTTGGGTTAATTTTAAAATTGCTGTCAGTTTTACAAGTTTGATTACTTAGGTTTTTTGAGAGTAAAATTACACTTTGGCAGTGGGGTGATTGAACTGCATGCACCAAATATTATTGAATCATTGCAATAGCTATAATGGCTTTAGTGGAGTTTTTTCTTCCCTAAGAGTACAAAATTCCTCTCATGATTTCTTGGCACTATGTGCACTTTAAGAGGTGTTTATCTGCAGCTCTCCTGTCAGTTAATCCCTCTCCTTAGTCCAGCTAGTAAGTTTTATTCTGGTGGAAATTGTAATTATTCTTCCATTTCTGCTAAAAATGTATGTTATTTATGCTCATGAAAAGAAAAGGCACTCTACCAATATGGATACACTCTACAGCTCTTGGAACAGTTCACACACTGCTATTGCAATACCAAATGAAGCCTGCATTTATACAGGCTCTTGCTGTTATTAAGAAGAGGGAAATTACTATGTTATATTTGAGGAAAATGTTTAAATTGAAAAACTTTCACTATGTCCCTTAGTTAAAACTATGCTAATGAATTGTGCTGGTTTGACCTTGGTTAGTATTGAAAAAGAAGGAAGTAAAACATCCCCGGAAATGGTTCTCCTGAGAGAGACTCTTGGGAGTTTCAAAGAGAGCCAGTGACTGTCCAGTTCTGAGAACTGACAGTTTTATAAGCCATTCAGAGTTGGGTTCCACCCCCGTGAATACCATTGTGAAGCCCGGGAAACCCTGAACGCTCTCTTTTCGGTTTCCGGCTTCTGAAGGTAGAGGGGGAGAGAAGACGCGGCCTCGTGCGTGCCGGCGGGGCCTGGCCGGGGCCGAGCCGCTGCCGCCGCCAGGGCCGG
>VWYI01034210.1:102350-129609 GCA_013399455.1 Anthoscopus minutus
TTTGAACAGCTCATCTTTAAAAATGACACCCCATAAGTTGACAATGACCCATTGACTCAATGAAAGAAAATGGGAGGAGTTTCACAACAGCAGAATTTGTAAAGATGCAAGCCACAGAGAACTGTTCTTGTAGACATATCTCCAGTGTTGAAAAAGAAAACTCCTTGCCCTATGTGAATTAGAGAAAGATTATTGTAAAAGTGATAACTGATTTTAAAAATCCCAGATTTCGTTTTATGTTGTCAGGTGGGACAGAAAATAAGTAAGTAGGGGAGAGAAGTGTTCTGGAAGTTTCATTTGGACTTTTCCTTTTCATATTCTTTTTAGTTTGTTTTGTTAATAAATTTTCCTTATACTCTTAAGTTTGAGCCTGCGTTTTCCTTTCCTCTAAAATCATATCTCACAACAGAAAATAAGTGGGCTAGTAAGTTTTATCTAGCTCTAAACCCACAACATTCTTTAGTGCGTTGGCCAGGAAATTTCAAATTGGCAATTTTAAAACCACTACACGTAATTAGTGTTTCCGCCCGGTTTCAACTGAACCTGCCACAGAATGTATCCAGTCTGAAGTTTAGTTATGACTTGTTTGATGTACTTTCATCTAAGGCTTCTTCCACAGTACCTGTAGAAGCAATATCTCAGACATGAACACAGACGGGAACTTCCTGACAGTGACTGACTTCTCCTGGTAAACTTTGAAAAGTATATTGGTAAGCTGCAATTCTACAGACATTGTTATTTTACTTTTTCTCTCCTCACTTCATTTTTTTTTAGTTGTCAAATAGATCTGCATAGGGATGAGATTCAGTATTTCAGAATTCAGAGGCTCCTGTTTCTTCAGAACCACTGAGGTTAGTATGGCACAAGAATGTTGATAGAGGTGGGGAGAATAAACAGCTGGAAGAACTGTCAAGTAATTATACAGGTTTCATATTAGCTACCATAATAATACAATGAAAACCCACATCTCCAGGCCTCAGCAAAGAGACAAAATTGTTTCTAAACTAAGAATAGCTCAAGTTTTGCATAGCATGTCAGGTGCCCTCTTGGATTCTGCTAATCTGACAACCAGATGATGAACTTGTAGAAAAGAAAGATTTGTTTTAGTAGTGTGTATTGCAGGCTTTTTCTAAGCTTTTTATTATATGTTGCATGTAAGAAAGACTTAGTTTTTTTGCAATATAGTAACAGATGACAACTCCAGTCCAATAATTCTAAAAATCTGTTACCCAAGGTAAGTGCTTTATATGTCTGTGGGAACAGCTGTAATAATTACTTAGTTGTTTACCTGGATGTCATGCAGAAAAGAGGGAAGGCCAAATGATAGCAGATGTGGAAGCTTTAATTACGAAGAAATCAAATGAGGGCTTGAATTTTGGGTTTAAGATGCTGCCAAAGCTTTCTGCATCAGCTTTGCTGAGTCAGTCATGTTTTGGAGGATGTCTTGTGCTTGCACACGTTACAGTTTGTTTGAACAGAACATGTTTTTCTGGCAAGACTCTTCTTCCCTCTGTCTTAATGAATTCAAGAAGAGCAATGGAAGTACTGCTCTGAGGTCTCATTTAGCTCAGCACCTTCTCTGACCAATTAGCAAATACCCTGTGTCACTGATTTTAATAATTAGTGTGACAATAGTTCTCTAACTAATTACAGCCTACTGACTCCATCTTGAAGAGCATTAATTTCCAGTTATTGGGGTATATTATATGGAAATGCTAACAAGAAGGATTTGCTTGCATTCTAATACAACTGCTCTTCAAATGAGGACCAAGTGTTGCAGTTCTTGTCCCACTATTCCCATCTTATTACTGACATTGATATATTTGTGTTGTTTAAACTGAATTGTTGTATGTGCACCTTTAATGGATATTGTGCTCCATCAGGGTTCTTGAGTGGGTTCCTTAGTATGGATTTGAGTACACAGACATAATTAGAGCAGCTGGAAGTCTTTATTTGCAGGTTAAGGAATCAACCTGGATCCCAACTCAAGCCTCCCAGCACTTCTGTCCCCTTCGGGGGCTGATTTACTCTGCTTGATGTCTCAGTTTTCCCTATGCTGGATGAGGGTAGAATAAATTTACCTGTAAGATGTGAGAAGTGCAATGCTTCAGTAGACAGGAGCAGTGATCCTGATTTCACAGCCCCCTGAATACACTGTGAGGATTCAGCCTTTTTTTGATGCGGCAGCATGTGATGGTGAGTGTTGTTGATTTAGTTATCCCTCTAGTACAAGCTCTTCAGTTCTGGTGCTTTCATCCCTACCATTCCACTGACACAGGATGGTGTTCTGTGTTTAACTGTAGCAATATGAATCTCATAAGCTTGCAGTTAAGAATTATTATCTTTCTAGAACAGATGAAATGTCTTGGGTTCTGGGGGCAAGAAAAATTTTATTGTAACTTTATTCCTTAGTAAGGAGAAAGTGAAATGGAATGATCTGAGGGCTGACCTCCCTTAAAGCTTATGGGACTACTGCATTTGAAACAGAGAAATTATTTTATTTTTGTTTATTCTTACTTTCCAATTTTATTCAAGCATTTAAAAAACTAGGGAGTATTTTTTAAGTATTCAGTATCTTCACTTTGCATTTCAGAATGTCTTCCTGTTTTTGGTTTCTTGGGGCTTTTTTCCCTGATTTACACAAGTCATCTGCAAAAAGTGTGATTAAATTATCCATCTGAGAACCATCCTCCTTCATATATTGGTGCCTTTTCTTTCCCTGGAATTATGGACCTCTAAATTTATTCGTGTTACCTTTTTATTCTATAACCATAGCTGCTTTAATTTCTTAAAATTGCTTTATAGTCACACCTTTGTCTACCAGAGTGCATTTACCCCTCCAATGGTGAAATCAGCCACTAAATTAACTCCATACAAAAACCTTAAATAAGCTACAGATGAAAATTTCTGGTTTCAAATATATTTAAACAAACCAGCCTACCTACTGAGAGCCTATGAGAAGTTTTGAACTGCTTGCTTTCCTGCAGAGAGCAATGTGGCTTGAAAAGTAATGTGTGTTTTAGTGTTTCTACTCTGCAGAGCACATGTTGGATACAGGCAGAATCTGAGAGACACTAAACATATTCACAGCTCTCTGTGCAAAGGAAGTATGCAATCAGACTGTCCATCATCATGTCATCAGGTTCTCCTCTGTGCTCACAGCTGACTCCAATGGATAATAAGTGCTGGGTTCACAGCTGACTTCTCAATCACAAAAATACTGCTGTCCTTGCATCTTACTGTTCTCACATAATGCAGGCTCCCTCCCCCCAGAACTCAATTTCACTGCCACTGAACAGTGATAAAACCTGAGCACTGACAGATGAACAATTGGCATTCTTGAAGGTAAACAAGGAACCTTATCACTTGGCTGATGAAGATTGTGATAGGGAGATGAGTGCTGGGTAGTGACAATCCAAGATGAGAGATTGCAACAAAGGGGGAAACAAAAGTCCCTGTACTGATAATGAAACTACTTAATACTTCTGACTTATACAGAACTTTGAGCTAGTAATCTCCCAAACAAATTGTCACAATTATTTACATTCCCTAACTGCTCAAGCAACACAAGAACTAACACTATTTTTCATTTTGACCTTTTATTAGATTGGATACTTTTACCTAAGGGATATAACTGCAGAGGATTTGACAAGGATAGGCAAAAATTCTAAATTACACTGTATGAAGGGCTTGTAGTTAACTCTCCCAGCTGTTTCCTTTGCTCAGTAAGTCACAGGTGTTACAACTTGAGCGTTTGAGTTTTGCTTTCTAATGAGGTTGGCCTATCCTTTGTCCCTCGGTTTTTCATAATTTCTCCAGTCCTAGAGAATATATAATATTGATGGTCAGATCTGAGGCAAACTGGTAGTGCTGACTACAATATTAGGTATTTTTTCTGTTAGCAGTATGCTATGGTCTAGCCTGTCCAGATACTTGTGTTCGTACTCTCCAAAGAGTTAATTGTATCAAGTGCAAATTCACTCCCGTGCAACTCAGTTAGTAGTTTCACATTTGCTGAACAGGACTCCTCATTTCCCTCAAATACAAAATCTGTGCTCAGCTGCTGCTTAATCCTGTTCCTGTTTGTGTTTCGGTGCCATTTGCAGCTCTGAGGAAAAAAAGATAGGTGTGAATGCCTCCCGAGTGCACTGGGAGCTCAAAATCTATTTAGCTGGTAAAGTCCCCTCAAATACTGGTACAGGTTTAATATCCTGCCCAGTGCCAGGGAATAGAGATCCTAGCTGTCTCCTGGTAGAGCTGCCACTCCCTAGAGGACGTGCAGTGAGTGCATTAAAGAAGGCTTCAGAATTGTACCATGTCTACTAGATTCTACATTATGAAGCTATTTATCATGAAGAACATTATTTCTTGGCCAAGGAAGGATCAGATGGATAAATTAAATTATGCATATCCAGAGCTTAAAAATTTCTCTGTGAAATTGAAAAAAGGCAGAGATATTTCTCATGAGTGTTAATTGCATTTATGCCTATCACTTGAGGAATATGAGTTGTTGCTAAGATGCTGATAGGTAAGATAGGTAAGAATTCAACATTCCAGCTCCACTTGTTGCATTTCTTCATCATGTCCCTGAATTTATTTTCTGACCAGCTATTTGTATGCAAAAAGCTAAGGGAGAGTAGAGCATTAACGCTGTGTCCTCCATTTTAATAAAATGCAGTTGTGCCATTAGCACAGGCTGTATCCTCAAGCCATTGCTTGAGTCTTCTGATGCCAGGATGAGCTGAGTGCAGGGCCCTTTAAAGCAGAGTTGCTGTAATTGAGCCCATCACTGGATACACCCAAGCACTTCAGTTCCTTTGAAACATCTCAGTATTGTCTTTACTGTGATCGGCTTGCTGCTGCTGTTAATTAACATGGTTAAAACCTCCTTGTCTGACAGATAGAGCAGTGTGAAGAGGGCTGGCTGCAGGAATTGGTAGGTAATGCACTTTTGGTTTGTTACTGCTGTTGGAGGGGAAAGGGACTTCTGACCCATCTCATTGAGAAAATAAATAGTTTGCTAAGCCTGGAGTAACGGAGGCTTATTTAGTGTTTGTCTTAAAGCTATGCCAGCCTCTGGCACAGGTGGGCCTGGATCTTACGTAGAGAAACATTCTACCTTCTGACGAAAGTCCAGCATTAACTTCAGGTGGGTTTCAATTACAAACTTTTGTTAATCATACTCAGTAAAGATGGGACAGTTGGCATTGCTTCCCAGGATTGAAAATTTCTCTAATGTTTTGGGGAAAATCCCGTCCTTGAAGGGGACTCAGTACATGTAATACTGTGTGCTACTTTAATTAAATTATTAAAAAGCTTGTTTACATTGCTAAAAGTGTTTTTGAGGTAATAGTTGGCCCATTCATGTCAGGAATATTGAGGCCTCTTTCATTCTGTTCTTTATGTCTCCTATATTAAAAAAGCACTATGTTATACTGATGTGAAATGAGCATTTTGTGCTGCATGGATTACAAGGCGCTAAAGGGCAAATGCATTATCCAATTCTACCCTTTTGAACATTCTTTAGGATAGCCCTCAGTTCCATAATTATGCTATATTAAATAACTTTTTGTTTGCTTGTTTAAAAGAATTATACGTAGAGAGTGGATCAGACCAAACAATGAAAAAGAATGGTCTTTTTTCCTGTTTGGCTCTCTTTTTCATTGGGTATTTGTGAGCCTATCTGTATAAGCTTAATCATGCCTTAACCTAGTTTTTTGCATTCACTATGAAATAAGGTTCATAGAGGCTTATGATTGTAATATTTATTATGACGGTTTTGATTTTATTTTATCTAGAGGAAGGGGAAAGCACACCTTGAAAATACTTCTTTGAGACAGTCAGGTGGTACATTCTCTCAAGTTACTCAGACAAACCCTGCTCTTGCCAGTGTCTATGACTATCCCAGCAAATTTAAGAACACAAAATAATTGCTCTTTCAGATGCCTGACCAGATTAAAATAATTTTCAAGATGCATTGTCACACTGTGAGCTGAAATGTGAAATTTCACTGTGTGAAATATTACCTGAGTCCAGGCAGGAAAAGAGACCTGGATTACAAGCAGAGTTCTCAGGTTGGTGTTCATTCCTATGTCGGGGCTTTCTTAGGGAAGTGATTTTTGCAGTGCTGACTAATGGTGGTGAATTCGATCCCATTGAGAATATGCACATGGGTCCTGGGATGGTACCAGATTTTGCAGTCTTATCTCCTAGGACAGTAATTCCTACATCTTCTTTCACCTAGATGTCTCTCCTTCTGGGATGTTTCCATGCAAGAAATAAAATACAGCTGGGAGAACTACGTGTTTATGTGGACCCTAAGTGGGATTACCTGTGATTGGCCTGTCACCATGGGGAATATTCCCAGGTAATAGACAAGCAATATTGTCCCAGGTAGCACAGAACAATCCAACTTCACTTGGCTGCATCTAGACCACCTTTTTCACCTTTATTCTTTTGGTTTTGATTTGCAAATGAGATGTGGATGAGAGTCAATAGAGCTTTTCTCTATTTTATAGAGTTTGTTATGAGCTTCTTTTCCTTCCCCTCTTACTGCATTCTTAAACTACTTCTGCATCCATACCCTGAATAACAGTGAAAATTAAGTCAAAATAGTCCCTTGATCTTCTGTTATGAAGTGTTTGAAAAAAATTCTTGCGTATGCATGGGACTTTTGTTCCACCTAAATTTCTTTCTGCCTCTCCAGAAAGGGAGAATAAATTTGATATTTGAAATTAATCTTTTCTGTTTTACTAAGTGGAAATTCAGCTTTTGCACTCACTCTCCAGTTAGCTAACACCTTAGGAAATGATGCCATTCTCACTAATGGATTGTTTATTTTGAATCATTCTGAAAGGCATTCTGTCATTCTTGGATAGAAATGTTCTCCTTTAAAGTACATTTAGTATGAAATACTTGTCATTTTAAAATTTGTTTGAAAAGAAAATGGATTAAAAAGTTAATTTGTTACAGTGTGTTTCCATGATGAAGAATGCAGAACATCTTGGGTTCTCATTTCCAGGTCAGGAGAAATTTTAACAAATCAAGTTTCTTAAAAATCATTTTTACAAATCAATAAAAGGAATTTCTATGTAATGCATGAATGATGTATAACTTAAAAGGAAACTTCCTTGGAGGAAAGTTTTGGTTGTCCTTTCCTACCTTCTCTTTACTGCAGGGGGCAGGAGATAAAGGAATATGCACATGGGGATACTTGAAGAATTAAAATAGTAGAGAGACATCTACTTTCACAGTAGATCCTTGAATCCAGCAGAATCTGTCAGTACTGAGCACCTGCTTGGTGCTTTTTTGGTCATAACCAGCTCTCTTTACCAGAGGATGATGACACTGCAGTAAATGTCAACTTGTGCTTAAGACAAATTGAAAAAATTGGTTACTTTATGAAAATTCTTCATCTGAAGATCTGGTGAGTTTGTGGTACAATCTGGGGAGAGAAGTATCTTTTTGGACTGAAGGGGCTGCTGAATTTCAGCAGCTGTGGAATACAATCCTTGCAATAAACTGAGATTATTTTAGGTTGAGTTAAGCTGGGTCTTTGCCCCATTTGGTCCTTGGAAGGCTACCCCAGATTTCTCTACTGGCCTTCTTTCCTATCTGCTGTGGGCTGACTGACCTGTTCTAGACCCAGGAGCATCTCTGTCCTGCAGGGCAGACTTGGGATGCATCACAACAGTTTGCTCACTGTTTGAATAGTGCAGCCAGTATCAGTAGCAAATGCTCTGGTCACTTAAAGACATTGAACAGACTCTGGACCCTTTGTGATTAAAAATAATCTATACGTGGCTCCAATACTTGGAGAAAAGCAGAGGAACAAAATGCATTTTTTTTTGTTTTGTTTTGAAAACATCCTGCCTTTGTAATACTTAAGAATGTAAGACTTAGGAATTAGTTTTGCGTTGTTTGACCTCTACTTAAATTTGAAATCAGAATCTGGACATTTCTTAAAACAAAACCACCCAACGAAAAAAAAACCTTTAAGAAATCAGGAACCATTTAAGAAATCATTTGATGGATTTTAAACTTTATTTTTCTGCTTTGACAACTATTGTGTTAGGGATCATTCCAACTCTGTTTAGAAGAAGTTCAGTTCTAAAGGATAGTTGTAAGATAGCTTTGTGTTTCCCAGGGGTTGGGAATCATGCATGTAATTTTTCAAACAAATGACAAGACTTGGATGGAGTGTGTACTCTTGGAACAAAACTGTGTTGTTAAAAACCACTGTGTTTAGACAGCTTGCAGCAACAGGAGGTTAAATTGCTGGATTTGCCTTTTATATAGCTTGATTGATGAGAAAAATCTGCTGCAGTATTCATTGTTTATCAAATGCCACTCAGCTAGCAGCACTAACAAAAACAAATATTTATTGGGTGCAAGATTAAAAAACGATATTGCAGAAATATGTGACCAGTTTCTCTAAAGATTTCTATATCTCTGTAGGGGCAAAAAGTTAAGATGTGCTGAAACAGTAATGCAAGGCGCTATGCAGCATAACCACGAAGCATCAGGCACCACCACCTTCACAGAAAAGAGGTTCTTGTTGGTGATCTCTTACTGAAGGGCATTTGCAGCAATAACCTGCATGTGTTTGTAAAATCAAGTACTTTCCTTAAGTGCCTTCTCCTCCTCCTACTCCTTTCAAAAATAAAACAACCCTGCCCTTGATGGATGTTCTGTTGCTGTCACTCTTCACATGTGGCTTGCTCTGTGAGGGGTTACACCTGTGCATTACAATTGATACCCACCCAACTGCAGCACTTTTATTCACAAGAGGCAATGGAAGCTTATCCATACAATTATCTGCTTTAGGCACTTGAATGTGTTGTTTTGATTAGGGTGGTGCTGTGGACTGTGTTGTTGGAGTCAGTGGGAACCTAAAGTTGGATTATCACAGTGGTCACCATTTGGGAAAAACATAGTTCTCATATGGTGATAAGTATATTGTGGATATATTTGTCCACTCTATACCCCTATGTGTAGAAGAGGATGGGTTTTTGGGATTTTTATGTATGTGCATAAGAACAGATTTGGGATTCCATTCACTCTGTAACTGCACACCATGAATATCTAAGTTATTACCTGCTTATTTGCAGGGGATTGTCTGTGTGTTTGTAGTTTGTGTTTTCTTTTTTTTTTTTATTTTTAACTTGCTTATCTAAATATGGTGTTTGTAAAAATGAGTCTCATATTAGCTGTAGGTTAATGATATGTGAAAGACATGCTAGGCAAACATTCCCTAGCCAGCCTGGAAACAGCTCTGATCTGTGAAGTGTTATCTTGGCTGGCTTATATAATTTCCCAGGGAGTCAGTTTGAACTCTGTTCTTTTATTGTTTTTATTATTCTGTTCTTATTATTCTGAACTCTGTTCTTTTATTATTTTTTGGATTGTACATTTGCATTCATGGCAATGGACGCTAAGCATTTTAACACCTGCTATCTACAATCTCTGTCAGTAAATGGCGTTCTCCTGGGATTTATAGTTACGTTGTCATGTTTCAAAGGTGGAGAATTGAAATTCTGCTTGCTGTGCTGTGAGCAGAGTTATGCATTTTCTTTCTTTCTGCCTTTTAGTCTGATCTTAAACTAACACTGCTTCTTTTATTCCAAAACAGAAAGAAAACCTGATCCTTGAAGGGGTTGCAATTCTTTTTTATCCTGTCAATGTGTTTTTCCTCTCTAAAACAGGAAAAGGTAGGAGTGTAGGGAAGAAAACTAAGCAAAAATTAATCCTAGTCCCACCTTACTTACAGTGAATATTTTGTAGAATTATTGTCTTAGTATCTACATTGTGTTGTCCTATTGATTTTTGAGGAAGAACTTGGGCAAAACTGAGGTATGAAGATGTAATCTCCAGAGGTAAGAACTGTATATGTGTGCCTGCACAGTTCCTCTTGGGAGATCTGACTTAAGGTCTTTTGCATTGCCTTTCTGTTCTGTTACAATTTCCAGTTCTGGTTTCATTTAAAAAGTGTAGAGAAAGTGTAAAATGAGAGGGGAGAATGAGTTTTTGTGTTTTGCTTGTTTGGTTTTGGGTTTCATTTTGGGTATTTGGTTTTGGCTGTTTTTAAGAGATAAAGGTATATCTCTTATAGCTGTCATTTAAAATAAGTGAATGAAGCCTTTGTGACTGATTTCTTTCATTGTTTGTGGGTTTTTTTTCCTATTTTTGTAGTACCAATTCTGTAGAAAAAGAGTGTATGTCATGAGAGACTGGCAAGCTGCCTAAGGAGGAGCAGTTGTGCACAGTGTCTGGCTGGAACCTGACCATACAGGAGGATTGCAACAGGTGGGATGTTCCACACAGGAGCTGTGGATAACTTGGAGCCTGTGGAGAACAGCTGCTTCTGCAGGATACAGCCTGCAGCCTCACAGAAGCAGCTGGATGGAGCAGCTGAGGTGATGGGACTGAGCTGGGGAGTCAGGTTGTCAGATCTAGTGGAAGAGTTTAAAAGACCTCAGAGAACTGCATGTCAGAGGCATCATGCATTCCATAAGTACACTAGAAAATCTTAGTTTGGATGCTGGAGTTCCCCATCCCTTTTAACAGTGGTCCTTCGGCGAGCTAGGCCATGTCAGGGAGCTAGTGTTACTTGTGTCCAGAGGAAGGCTGTCTCACTAACAGGAAAAGACACTGATTTGGGAGCATGTCAGTCTGGCACGGCAGTGCACTAAAGCCACATTTGAAAGATAAAACCAAACCAACTCCAAACAAACAAATCATTGGATGGTGTGTAAAATAAGGGCCCAGCTCTGCTTTATCTTTGCAGAAGCAAATACAGTTTATGATTGCTTAAGTAGGGATTTCTATTACCATATGCTGAATCTTGCAATTTCTCAGCCTTCCTGCTCAGCATCTGTGAGTCTCAGTAGCAGAGTCGTTGCTTGGAAACTCAATTGTCTTTTTGCCTTTACTGCTAGAAAAGAGTTTTCAATTCTGGTAACTTGATTATCATGATCTGTACATAGATCTAAAACTCCTTAGCAAAGGCAGCTTCTTTGCTGGCGGGATAAATACTACAGATATACAAGAAGTGCTTAACAGTATTTTCAGCAGGGGTGAAGTTTTTCTGATGTGTTTGTATTGCTATTGAGGTATAAAATAAGTTGCATGGAAATGAATGTATTGTATATGTGTCAGTATCTATGTGCTGTTTCAATGTCTTTTTTTTTTTCTTGTGATGTAGAAAACCTTTACTCTCTGAGAGTACAGGCTGCCATCACCTGACTACAGGCTTCTTTGAGAAGTGTATTATGTACAGTTACTCACAGCTTGGCAAGAAGATTTTTGTGAGGATTTTTGGTGGGAATGGAATACTTACTGAGTTCTGTTTCTTAGTAATTCTTAATTCTGAAGGTTTGGTTTGAAGGGAGTGATAAAGAAATAGTGATCATTGCCTTGTTTTCTGCATTGCTTTTTCTTCCCTCCTCTCTGTTGCCTGAAGTAACATGAATTTCACAAACCTTGCTGGATCAATACTTAAACTGCATACTAATGTGTTTTGGAGAACTGAAGAGAAGATGGGGAGCATGGAATGACTTTCATTGTTCATAGGGTGGTTTGAGAGAAAAATAAAAGCTGCAATTGCCACCTTCAGCTGTGCTCAGGAACATCATATCTGAAGGTGGCTCTGCCAAAATGAAGAAAGCTTACCAGGGCTTTTAATCTTATTGCCATGTGAATTTAAATATTGGATCTTAGGCTGTGTGCTCTAAAGACATAGAAGAGTTATTTTTCACTCAGTTTACAAGAGTTATTACAACGACTGAAAACTGAGGTAAATGCCAAAGTAGGCTGCATGAAGTGTTAGATCAATACTTGAAATTGGCACATGGAATGACAGCTTTGAAACTGATGTGCATGTGAGCGTGGTTGATACATGCACTAAGAGCCTTTTAAGAGAAGCTTGGGGATTCATTTTGTTTAAAATGGAAGGAAAACAGTATCAATACAACACTGTGTACTACACTTCATGGTAAGTGGTACAAATTAAGGCTTCAAAGAGTATTTAAGTGTTTTATGCTATTTGTTATCCCCAAGAGTAGTATTAAAATCAGCATTCTAGGTTACAGAGCTTGTGGGATATGTTTTCCCTTAGGACAGAGAGAAATGGTAGCTTTTGTGATTTGGCTAGTGCTTGGATTCTTTTTTTCCTCCCCTATCCATGGAGATTTTCATTAGCAATTAAATGTATCTGGACTTAAGAACATCTGTTTAATTTGATATGAACACAGGACTTCGTACATTTGTAACTCTCAAAGTCTGGGTATGCACCAGAAAGTCACCATTTGATCAATATTTCCCCATTACATCTCTTGTGAAGTTTAGTGACTTTGACTATATTTTGTGGACCATGGTCTGAAAGTATGGGCTGATATCAAGTATTTAATTATCTCAGGTGTGCCAGTGCAGTCAGCAGCCAGGCTGTTTGCACTTCTGAGAAAGTGATTTGGCAGTGAACTGGGATTGTAAACAGTAAAAGGAGAAAAATGTGCTGTTTCAGTACTTTTCCACAAAGGGCAGTTCTTGTTTCCTTGAATAATGTAACCACTGAAAAAGAATTACAGCTCCCCAGTTAGAGCCAGCCCCTAGTTGAGGGCTAAGTTATTGTGTTCTGTTTGTGTCTTAGGTGTTTCCAGCCAAGAAGGGAGAAGAGAGCAATGTCCTTTCCTCCTTTCTAAATGTTTTTCTTTTTTTTTTGAGAATCTGGGATCTTCAGTATTGGACTCTTAGGCTCGTTTGCTACCATCTGAAGTTATTTATTGTCAGGTAGGAGGTGGAACAACAGTTCTTGCAGAACATTCTTGCTAGGGTTTTTTGCGTAAAATTGATCCACTGGATAAGATTTCTTGAGGCCATGTGTTCCTAAGCTCTTTCCAATATGAAAATTGTTGCTCTAACTACTCACCAGACACTTGGAAATTAATTTTTATGACCCAGTGATGTGTATGTTGGCTATAGATCTTTTGCTCTTTTAAGAATCAGTTAAGTAGTGGGCTGAAATTTTGCTTTGGCATAATACAAAAATGAAGATGACCTACCCTTGTTTGATGCAGATACTGCTGAAGTCAGTAATCCAGGTGTGGTTTTAATGGCTCCTGTTGTTTCTATCTGCTTTGCAGGATGACCCAATACCTGAGCATGGAGCTATGTTGAAATTGGTGTAAATGAGGTTAACTGGAAAGAAGGGAGCTCTTGTTGGCATGAAAGGTAGTCTACAGAGAGGTTGAAAGTAAAACTCCAACTTGCTGAGAAGTTCAAGCAGCAAAATATGAAGTACATTAATTAAATACTACTAGTGAGCGGGTGGGGAGCCTATGTTTAAGAAGATAGGAACTTGTATGGTGCTTTAAAGAAATTCTGAATAAGACTTTAAGAAATAAATTACTTGTTTTTTTCTTTTATTAAATCTTTTGCAATTGTTAAAAATATTTGTTATTTTGCCTTGCTGTAATAAAATATAAAATAAAAAACCCAAACAATATTAAAACATTTCCTCCAACCCAGAAGGCTTTTATGCTCATTTAGAGTTTCCTAAATCTGAAGCAGTCCCAGACTTGTGTTGGCATAAGATGGGGATTGACAGTGCCACTGGCCACAGCAGAAGGGACATGCTTGAAGTCCTGGCTGAGACAGTGTAAGCACAGCTGTGACTCTGTGCTAGTATCTTTAATCATACAAAAAGATGCTTGAAAACTTGATGATTTTCAGAATCTGTAAATATTTCCAGTTGGGGCTGATAGATACTGAACTTGAAACACTGTGACACTGAAGACTAACAAAAACCTTTGGATTCCAGTTGGGGAGGACTGTATATTCTACCTGCCTTTGTTGTACTACACCTTTATGTCTAGAAAATGTGCAGTTAAATCCTTGACTGTTCATATAAAGCCTTAAAAGATCCTGTGGCACTTTACATGAGAATAATGTGACTGCTGTGAGGGGGCTGGTGTTTGGTAATTGGATCTAAATTGACTTATTTTGTGATGCAGTTTTAAATATTCTGCGAACTTCCTGTTAGCAGAGAGTAGGAATTTTTTTTAATTAAAAAAAATTTAAAAAAATTTTAATGCTTCTAGTAGATTTTGCAGTAAGAACTCCTGTTTCCTGGAGAAAGATCTGTCACTACTAGCATGATACAAGTATTTTAAAGATGAAACATAGAGAGGCATATGCCATACTCACAGGATGTTTTTCTCTTCCAACATGCTGGTTTTATCTTGTCATCTTTTTAAGGTGAAGCTCTCTCTGCCAGCAAGATTGCTTCAGCTTTGAAGGAAATCTCTTTAAGAAGTGGCTTGAAGAAGACCTTATTCTACCTAGTGCAAAAAGAACAGTATCCTACTCAGAATCAAGAGGGTGTGAAAATGAATTGCCCATATAAAATTAGTATGAATAGTTCCCTAGGAAACACTTTTGTTCACTTTTCAAATAGCAGCAATAAATATATAGCAAGGAATCTTCTGGAAGATGTTCTGCATCTTACCTTCTCTGCTGGAAGATGTTCAACATTTTACTTTGTCTTCTGACACATTTCTTCAGTTTGCTAAGGTGATCTTTAGAATATTAGGAGTTCTTTAGAATATTTTTTTTGTGGTGTCATGTGTATTAATTTTACCACAGAAGACACCAAAGAAGAATTTTCATGATCCTGGTTCCAGATGTCAATTTTGTACCACTCCAGTTATATGGGTTCTATTCTTAGGGGGTAGAAAGAAAATAAGCTGCTTTGGAAAGAATTGTTTCTTGTTAATTGGACAGCAATGAAGTCCTTCCATGCTTTTGCCAGGGTAATTTTTTTAGGCACACCATATATGCAATACTGAACTAAGAAAAGTTGCATCTTCATGTAGGCCTTAGTTTTAAGTTATCTTCAGTGAGGATGGTGCTTAGGCTGCTTGTGGTCAGAACCCAAAAAGACCTATTGAAGGTGTGAAAATTGTTATCCCATATCTCAAGTAATGGTTTCCTCTCTATTTAATAACCACCAAGCAGACATATTCTGTAAGGGAACACCACACAAAGAGGAAAGTCTCAGAACTAACCGGGTAATTCTGTTCACCTGGTGGAAATAATTTGCTGTCTCTTAGATCCGGAATGTATTTTGATTTTAATCTTGTTCTTCAGTTTTATCCTGGAGCTGGGGCTGCATAAGTCATTTATCCCTCTGTTAGTGGTAAAATCTATGTATTTTCTTAGTATAAATTAAGCAAGACTTCCTATAAATTCACTGTAGGAGCAGGGGATCTCAGGAGCATGGCATGAGGAAGTGTCTCTTGGGAGATTTGGTCAAATAGTCAAATACTGACTATTTCTTCCTAGCATAATTCTGCTCCAAGATTACACCTAAACAGAGACAGAGCTTAATAACACAGTATCTCTAGTAAAATGTGCATTTTTAACAGCACCACCTGGTGACTCCCATAGCAATATTTTCTCATTAAATTATAACCGATTAACTGGTTTCTTTATGATAGGCCACATAGCTTGGTAAATATTATTTTGCCTGTAGCTGGGTTTTTTGCTTATGTGGTACTGGTCATTGATTTATCTTTATTTGGGTAGGTTGATCTTATCTTGCTGTTAGTGACTTTCCACTAAGCTGCTTGCTGCTCTGAGCTTTTACAACATTTAAAACCAGTTTTTAGCCACACATAGTTAAATCAAGGTAATTGCAAAATATTTGAGGAGGAAGAGATCACATCAGTCTTCAAAAAACATACAAATGTCCAGATAGGTCTAAGATGAAGTCAACTACTATGTGCTAACTGATAATCTATTAACTTCAGAGCTTAGATTTCATGTTGTTTTCTGTGTTGTGTCCTGTGCCCCCTGATTTATTTTGTGAAAAGCTCCAGCAAGTTAACTTTGATTATAATAATCTGTTCACAACAAAGTGGAACCTGACTTGCTTATTGGAAGCTCAGATATCAGATAGCTATCAGACTCTGCTTCTAATATAGATAGCAGTCTAATAAAATATTTCAGGCTTATGAAAATAAGAAATATAATATTTCAGGCAACGTGTCTGTAATTTTTATCATATCCCCCATGGAGTCACTTTATGAGCTTTGAAATAATACCAGCTGCAGACTGGAACTGCAACATTAATAGTAAGCTGAACCTGTCATGCAGAATTATTATCTAGAAAATAATTTTAATACAAGGACCCATAACCACCAAGAAGAAACCTGAAGGTTCTTGAAAGTATTCTTGCGACAGCAGTGAATAAAGGGTAAGGCTTCTTTTCTGCTTTTCTTTATAGAGTTTTTTTCTTTTACCTTGAAAAGGCCAAGTGTGACCTGGCTTGGTAGGGATGACCAGGTCCCAGTGAAGTCCCACCAGTGATCTGCAGAAGGAGGCACAATGTGAGTGCAGATAGAACAAAGTAGAAGGTTGCTGACAAGTTATTTATCCTAATGAAGGAGGGGATCACAGGGCAGTTGCATAAGAACTGCAACATCTGCAGTTGTGTTGCAGTAGCACATTCCCAAGAGACCAATTGTAAGAGGCAATATTTTGGACTTCAGTGATTTAAAAGGCTCTGATTCCCTGGACCTATTCAGTCAAAGTCACCATAATAAAGTTTATATGAGAAAACACAACAAATCAGTTTGCAGCTGCTTTAAAGATGGGTTTGAACTGTAATTGAAACAAGGTAAACCTCTGACATTTGTGATTTAACTTTTCTTTGAAGTAATCTTATTGTAGCCTGTAGGAGAGGATCGATAGCAGGTGAGATATAAAGACTTCCCCCTGGTTAGAAGGGAGGCCTGCTCTTGGTGTGCAGGACTGATTTAGTTCTATTCTGTGAGAAGAGATTGGAGGAGATTGTACAAATGGCTCTGGCTGTACTTGCACATAACTGAGATATGTTTAAGAAATGGTGCAATACATTAGTTGTGTAGCATGGGAATTTTTGGGGATTATTTGTTTGTTGGGAATTTTTTTTAAGCCTTCTGAGAAGATGACTCTTGTAGACAGCACTTAAGTTGTTCCTAATTCTAGCAAAGAATGATTAGCTTGAATTTTTCCTGCTAAATGCAGGGAATTGGTAACTGTGAGTGACTATTGGCATTGTCAGCTTCTTGCACAATCTTAGTTTCTTCTTCTTGTCCTCATACCATGGACAGGATGAAAGTTAGCATCTAGAACAGACAAAAACTAGAAGAGTTCAGAGTAAATGTGTCTTGCACATGCTCTTAGTCCATGCAAACCCCTACAGAAGACCTGTAAATGAAAAATGCTAATTGGATACAAGCAGTGTCCAAAGTTCTGTGGAGAAATACCTTTGGGCATACCTCTGCCCACTAACTCCCAATATTCTTTGGATCTCTTCTTTGTGTTGCAATATTAATTTGAGTTTTAAACTCTGAATGTGGAGCTGTAGGCTGTTATAGTTGGTGCAATGCTTGGGTAGACATTTAGTAACAAGTACTTCTTGCTTCCAGTAGAAACAGAAGTGTACATGCAAAGCAGTGGAACAGATGAACATATTTTCTTCAGGGATGTCTACAAGTGTGTGGGAATTTCTTCCTTCCGCTTACTACAGAAAGATACAAAATGCTTTCCCTCTCCCAGACTGCATGATAATATGAAAACTGAGTTTCAGTGTGTAATTTGTGGAATGCTTTGAAATTTATTTTGACACAAAGTCGATGGTACTAGCTAGAAACTTCTTTCAGAGCCAAGCTTGTAGGAAGGAATTACCCAGCAGCGTTCCCTCGAAGCACGGGGCACTTGTGTTGCTGCTCTCGGTTCCCTTCCCTGTCGGTACAACAGGCACAGGTGGAGCCTTTCTGTCCTCAGCTTTTCCGAGAGAGAGAGACAATGACTTTTATAGACAGGGGATGGCACTGTTGCACTGTAGCTTCTCTGCCGTTCATCCAGAATGTCTATTTTTAAAAAGGGCTTGGTTTTTACCAGGAAGGGAGGAGATGAACCAGATTCATTGCTGCAAGATTTTCTTGAAATAATTCAGTATAAAAGAACAGATTTGGGTTTCTGAGAAGTTTATATGTTGATAAAACCTCCAGAAGCATGTGTTAACATGCATCTATATTGAATGTTAGCAGTGGACAGAGTTTAAGGCATTCTTATTTATTTTAGATTTAAAATGAAACCAGCAAGCACTTAAACTCCTTTCTACGTTTCTTTTATTCTGGAAGATGCAAACTTCGTTTGTCAGAAGATTTAATGCATTGTTGTTTTCTGAAATTCACCCAGAAATTCCTTAGGGCAAGAGGCCAGTTCTGAAGGATGCTGGGTCCACATGGGCAGGCACCTGTGGTGGTGTGGAAGCAGCATTCAGCTTGCTTGTCTTGGCTTGCCACAGTTGCAGGAATATGGCAGATGGACTAAAATAATTTATTTGGAGGAATGGATTTTTACCATGTAAGCCAGTGCAGATCTTGATCAGAACCTTCAGCTTCAGCTGCTACGTGAGTTCAGTTGGAGCTGTCACTTGTGCCCTGACATGAGCACATGGCAGCAAGGTATCTAACCCTGCTTCAGTCATGCCATGATGCTCAGATGGAGTCCCATCTGGGATGTGTTAGTAACAACCTCAGTCTAGAGGTGATGAAAGTGTAGGTAACAATGGGAAAGTGTGTGTTCAAAATACAGATGGTAGGAAAAGCTGAGCAGGCTGTTGCTGAAATTAACAGCTCAATCCCTTTTCTTGGAGAAGCACAGCCACCTCTCTCCTAGTAGTGCTTTGTGACTCCCGTAGTTTTACCTGAAAGGTGTCTGTCTCCTGTTCACCTGCATATTTCTTCTAGCAAGGCCTAGGCTGTAGTCTAAGTGTAAACCATGCAATTTGGACGAGGTATAGATGTAAAGCTATACATGTCAGTACACAAACACTGGCACCTGTGTTTCCTCCCCAGGCCCCCTGTCAATGACCAACCAAACTGGTGGTATGAAATCTTAAGTGGAAAAAAAAATATCAAGTCTATGACAATTAGCAGGAACATCATCTGAAGTGAAAATATGAAACCTCTGAAAAGTTGAAACTTCATCAAAGTCTTTATCTTTCACTCTGTTTTTAATAATTTTTTTTTAAAATTCTCACCCTGAAAATGTATGACTGACTTTGTGATGAGACGTTATGAAGTATTTTTTGGAGGGGAGAGGGAAAAAATACAGATAAATCTGGTTAGACCATTTCTCTGGCACTGCATTAAAAAAAAAGTTTGAACATGAAATTTGGTTTCAAAAGTAAATATAATATGTTTACTATGCTTAGTTTTGGACAGCAAAAAACTTACTCAGCTTGTACCCACCTCTCCTCAACCTTCCTGCCAGCTGTGGGAAGAACTGAGAGAGTGAAATGCTTTACTGGAGCTTGATTTCTCACTTGAAGGACAGGCCCTATGGCTGCCTGATGAGGTGTGTAGGTGACTCAACTCTGAGGCCTTCCTACTCTGAGGAAGTCAATTTGTTTTCTGGACAAGATAAATCAGATTAGAGATAACCTGTATGCTTTTGTGAGAGTATCAGAGGCAGCCAATCAAACTAATAATAGCAGCTTTATTACATGACATCTGATTCTCATCCATCACTAGAAAGATAATTAGCTAAGATGTCCCTTGGATTATTCTAAATCCATACCTAGAATACAAGGTTTGGGTGCAGGGAAGGCATATATATGCTGAGCATTTTCACCATCTACCTTGAGAGAGAAGATGACATGTTAAATGGTTATTTTGCTGTACTCTGGTGGTGGCTTGGGAAGCGTGCTCTTCTCAAAACTGTATTCAGCCAGTCTTTCCTGAGGTGCTGATGGTCACTGGCCAGGAGTTTTGATAGTTGTCCTCAGAACTCCTTTAGAAAAATACTACTTAGGTTCAAAGAAAAAGATGTGAAACTTTTGTTTTTTCTCCCTAGGAGCCCCTGAATTTTGGTGAGTCAGTAAGTAGCTGGAACAGGCTCAGGACCAGCAGAGCAGCCAGGGCGCTGTCTCAGATTTCTCACCTACCTGCTGGCCATGCAGTGCCACTACAATAATAATATGTTAGCCTGGTAATAGCATGAATAGAAATGCACCAAAAGAGTTCCAACTTTCTTTAGTGTGGGGGCTTTCATACTAAAGGTAATATTCTTCAGGTGGTGTTTCGGACAGAGATCTTTGTTCTGTATTCTGTTTGTTGTTTGAGTTTGGTTTTGAATTTTGAATAATGTTCCTCAAAAAATATATTGGAGCAAAGTGGATTTTTTTGCCTTTAAACTTCACCTGATCATGCAATATGTGTCTGTGTGTGTAGTTAGGTTGATGACTTCTTCCTGGGCATAGAGAATGGAAAAAACCAGACCTTTAAAGATAGAAGCACTCTTGGAAAATTATTTCACTTGAGGATGGTCACTAATGATGATGATTTAACTTGAAACAGGTAAAGCTAGCCTGGAAAAATAATTAAAATTATATTGTAAACCTACTGACAATGAAGTAATATAGGAGTAAAGTGGAATAATTTTGAGGAAAAATAGTTATCTGTATTTGCAATGCCAGGCACTTTTTTGTAGCTATTAACATGATTAGAACTAGAGGTATCATCATTTCCATTTCAGAAAAGGGGAAAGAATGCAAAGATGCTGAAAGGCTTCAAGTTTACTCACTACTGCATTACTGTCAAGGCCAGGCCTCCCAAAAATATTAGAACACAATATTACCTAGGAGTTAAAGCAGAACTAAACTTCATCACTTAATAAGAATTATTAACTCAACCTAGGACTTCAAACTCACCATATGTGTTAGGAAGCATCCTATGGAATGTCACGCAAAACTCCAAGTTCTGCGTTAGAAACAGGCCAAGATACACAGCCATGGTGTTCCTCCTGCACCTTGCTTTTTTCTTTCTCCTGACAACATTGACATCTTACTGGTACATCCTGTCTGAGCCCCAAGTGTCTTCAGAAATGTTCTGCCTGTCATTCAGGATGAGGAAGCTCCATGTGAAACTAATTTAGGATATTTGACACTTTTGCATTAAGTGCTGCTGAAATTGGGCTGAGTTAAAATGTTGATGACTTACCCTGCACTGAAATGAGGCTGCTGATGTGTAGTGGTGAAATGCTTATTTCAACACCCAGTTGATGATGCACTGTTTATTTTAAAACTATTGAACTGTGAGGTTCTGATAAGGTTTTGAAAGGAAGCTATGAAATGTCCTGATTGTATATCTGCCACTACTAGAGATGAATCAGAAATCTGGAGGCAAATACTGTTGGATTCCAGTTGTTTAACAGCTAAACTTGAATCTGAATTTCTGTACCATAGATATACATGTCTCTACATGGAGGCCTGTCTGATTATGTAGAATATTCTATTTCAAAGAATCCTAGTTTGGACTTCAAGGTGTAAATTCTGTCGAAGCTGTTTGGATAGGGATTTTGAACCTAAACCTCATAAAGTCACTGTTAAAAATTAACTCCACATTATTTATTCCTTTACAGAGGGAGTACTTACACCAGCAAGATTAGGGTTGTGGGTTTATGGATAAATACTCAGAATTTTCCTTCCAAACATCCTTGTGTTAGTGTTGCCTCTAAATGTTGCATTTGAACTACAAGCCTGAAATATTAATATTTTTTCTTCCTCTGGATGTAATTTCCTTTAAATTACACAGAATTTATATGCAGGAAAACAAAATAAGGAACAGTATCTTGGAAGACACTGCGTTTCTAAGCTCCAGGTCTGTGACTATGAAACAATTTTATAGTTAGTCTGGGACTCCACAGATTTCCTAGTACAGAATCAGAGTTTCCCTGGGGAATGCAAGGCTTTGCTGCTGGGCTTCCCTGAACAAATCCATTGTAGCTTTCTGCCTGGAAGGTTGTCCAACATGTGGAACATGTGGGCGGAGTCATGCCTTTTTTTTGAAATGTGTTTGCCACATATGCCAGGAGCCTGAAGATTTCTTTTTTTAAAATTATGTTCATTGAATAACAGAGTTTAATCTGAACATCCTGAAGAGCTTAAAAAAGGCAAATAAAAATCTGCTGGAATTAAGTGCATAAGGAACTGAGCCATTTTTGGCTATGCTTTATGACTAGCAATGGTTATTTGAGAATATAATATATTTTTATCTTACTACTGAGAAACTCAGTTGCCCTTTTTTTAATTAAGAGAGTTTTTTGCATTTTCTTCTGCAGTTTTTTTTTTTGCAACAGCTGTATAAGATGAAATTAGGGAATTAATTTAGGAATTCCCCGATGTGCTTTGTGAACTGTCTCACAGTGGAGCCTGGTGTGGCACTTAAACCTACTTATGGTGTCTAGATCCAAGAGCCATATAAAAGGTTCTCTGTATTTTGTAGAATCTGTGTGACCACTGTTATGGAAATTGTGCTTCATAATCTGTTAAACAATTTGTGTTGATGCCTAAAGTAACTAACAGCATGATATATTTTGGTTGTTAAACTGCATTGCAAATAAATTATCTATTTCAAGGAACTGGTTGAGTGATCCTGTTTCCCTCTCCCATTTGGTGACTTGGGCTGCCATGCTGTCTGAAGGTATCAGCAGAAACCAATGTCTCACAATGCAAATGTGATTTAAATTTGTGAAAATAGTGTGAGTGAAGGCCACATTAGGACTGTTTTTCAGGATGGTTTTTCTTCATGAAACTCTTGCAGCTTTCAAATAAATAAGGACTTTCTTCAAGCCACTTTACCATGATCACTCACAATTTGAAAATAAAATATGCATTTTTACTTAGGATTGGAAATAAATGCTTCAATTATCTTTTCATACACCCGAGAGTGTTTGATCAGCAATTAATACTGCTTGCCTGAAAAGGATTTGAGTTGTGTATTAAAGGTCATTTAGTTGTAGACACCCATAATGAAACTGTCTTTGGGACTGATTAAAGATGCCAAACAATAGTGGCTGTCAGCACTGCTTGGGCTGTTGGATCACTGCATCCTTTCTCTTTAGAGCAACTGATCAAAGACAGAATTGACAGCAAAGTCACGTTTTTCGAGATGAGAGGTCTAAGGGATGGCAGGTTCGAAAGTGTAATGTGCAGGGGCTGAGGGAAAAGGATGTGTGGGAAGAAAGTGTGTTAACCAGATGGCTCCACTTTGCTGTTTTTGGGAGCCCTTAAAGAGAGTGAGGAGGAGATCAAGGCAGCAAGTTTCTGCCTGAGCAGAATTTTCAGCCAAAAGGAGCTCGGTGTGTACTCTTCGCCTCTCTGGTTCAACTCGACAAGGCTCAAGGTACACCCTGTAAATAAACTCCTTGGTACGTTATTTTTCATCTTTGGAGCATGGTACTCTTGAGTTGGACACTGTTTGGTACTAATGTGGATCCTCTTTCTTTCTGGAAATGTACAAGCTTCTATTTGCCTTTCCCTTCAGATCAATTTAAAAAATCCAACTTTCATAACTGTTTAATTTCAGGGCTTCTGAAAGTTGATTAGAACTTCTAGTTCCATGGGAACCACTCAGTATTCGCTAATTGATATCTGTGTGCATGTTGGTGACCTTTGGAACAATCTAATTACAGTGACACAAAATTCCTCTGGGGACTTGTCTCTCCAGGCTCACAGTGGATATTTCCATCCTCTAGGGCTCCCTTTAGGGGGAATCCTGTGACTTCTTAAAGATAAAGCAAATGGGGATTCTAGGTTACTGCAAAAGAACAAAGTGAAACGTAGGGATGAAAAGATGTTGCATAACCTGTAACATTGTTCTAACAACCTCACCAGTAGCTACTACTAAAATACTCTGTGGTAAATGATATGCAAGCAGCCTTTAACCTAACAAATGAGAGGGGGGGGGGAAAGAGATATTATTAGCAAGCATAAGATGAATCATGACTATATATTCCCCAAAGTGGTGAAAACAATATCTATTTGTGTTCTACTTGAAAGAGGTTTCAGCATATGGGTACATTGGTTATTTATTTGCTGCAACTTGTGATAACCACCATTAATTTATATGAGTGTGAGCAAACTTTGAGTAGTGCCCTATAAGTTATTTGCAGGGAGTATTTTTAAATTTTCATTTTAGAATTATTTGGGCCATATTAGTTCCTCATCTCAGCTGTTCTTGATATTATTCATTATTCCTCATCTTGTTACTGAATTACATTTCGTGAACTAAGTGAGATTGCTGTGAGTTTTGATGACATATGATTTACTGAATTGCCATGATCTCCTGCTAAACTTGTCTGGCATTAGTTTAAGACTCTTGGACTTTTATAAGGATACTTCACTGACAGCGGATTGACTAGAAAACTGTATGTTTCCTTTATACAACACAAATAGGAACTTCTCCGCTCCCAAGCCACAGTCCATTTGCATTTAGTCTTTATCTCCTGGCCAAATTCCAGTGCTTACTGTATGCTGTGTCTCTGAGAGAAAGGAGAACTCCAGTTTGCCTTTTGGGTGCATCATGGAAAAGAGAGCTATTGAAAGTTGCTTGGGTGTCCTTTCGTGAAACAGCTTTTGTTGTTGTTTCTATTTTTTGTTTGCTTGTTTTATTGCTGTTCTTGATGGCCTTTCTTAGCCTGAATGAGTCCAGGCTAGAACCAGCACATGTTGCTCTTGGTGTATGAAAAATATCACATGCAAGGTTTTGTCAAAATTTTTCAATTTTCCTCAATAATTTATATCAGCTTGTCTTAAGCTTAACACTGTGACCTCATTTGTGGTAGCAAGGTGGGGATTCCTACCATTTCTCTGGCCTCTGAGGGAGAAGCAAATCCTGTGTTCTGGGGTGGAAGGCATTATAATCCTATTGGTTCAGACATCAAAGTGCCTTGTCAAAGTGCTGTAGAGAAATACAAAGATGACTGTTCCTGTCCTGGGCAACTGTTGCTTCCAGTTATCTGACAGACTCTGATGGAGAAACACAATGAGGAGCTGTGGCAAGGCAGGGGTGAAGGCTGAGGCAACGGCAGAGACTGCAGAGGTGAAAGCAATTGAAAGTGGGAACAGAAATTGTAGGTTGATCTCCCTAAGAAACTGCCAAAGTATAAATTGTCCCTGACAGTGCTTAGCTATTTCTTCCTGTGTTTGCTTACCCTGTGAACAGCTGAGTGTTTATGGGTTCTGTTGGAGGCAGAAGTCCTAATTAAACCAGTGATATAAAGCCTTCCAAATTTATGCTGATATGAATACGCAGTGACCCACTTAAAAAAAAATCAATTGCTATTTCATTAATTGCATTAAAATCAGAAGGTTATGCTCTAAGGGAAACTAAGATCTGGATAGTGGGCCATTTGATGACTTAATTAGGAATAGAAGTCAATGACAGTCAAACTTAATAGAGCTGATACACTCTAATATTGACCTTTATTATGAATGCTTTATTCTCATGGTTAAGATGTAACAAAAATTAATCCTTTAGGTACTGACAAATTTAATGCAGATATATCTGATTCTAACTCTCAGTTCTAAGAAATCTTTTTTTCCTCATTTTACCTGTGGTTTTGTTTAATTTTTTAGATAAAAAAGTAGTTACTACTTTTCCTGAAGTTATAAATCTCTTGGAGCTTCTCTCATGAGACGCCTTCTCTCATGGAGATCAAAGAACAAAATCACTTCTGTCACATTTGTGGATCATTGCAATATAAAATATTGTGTATGTTGTGCTTTTTAAATGACAGATTGGAATCAATTACATGTAAGTATGAATTGCTTTTTAAGTAGATTGGAATAAGAAGATAGGAGTAACACTGTTCAGGATGTGTACCCAACCTGCTTCTTGATGTTTAATGGCTCAAATTCTTGTAACCAAAGGCAGTAATGTTACATGTTGTAGCACTATCAACACTGCTGAACTGCAGCTCCTGGAGTCAGAAATCCTATACATTAAAAAGAAACCAACAGATGGCATTTTATAAGCCTCATGCTTCATTGTCCTATAAATAGAGATTATCAAATGCATAATGAGCACCCAGCAAGAATAATATTCCTTCTCTTTTAACTACTTTATTAATCATAAGCAAGCAACTAATACCTCTTGCTGGTAGTTTTGTACGTAATATATCTGGTGTTATTATCATAAGACTGTGCTCATCTGTGAGTTAACATTTCAAGTGGGACAGAGAACACAAGTAGCACCTACTTTTTTTTGGTCTTCAGCCATTCATATTCCTGTAATGTGCATATACTGGTATTATGATTATATTGTCATTTTCATTAAGGATGGATTTCAAATGGTTAGAAATCAGATTTCCTTTTGCTAGAAGGGAGTGTGGTAACTGGCAATTAGGTATAACATAAGTCTTAGCTGAAAGGAAGTGAAAGAAATTGCTTTTAAAATACTAACAATGCCAGGTAGACAGAGATTGCTTACGGATGGTGTAACTATCTGTGCAGGAGAAATGTCAAAAGATGGTTATGGGAGCATTTGGAATGGAGAAAAATCAATCTAAAAGGGTGTTACATAGAAACTGTGCCTTTTATCTTGATGGTGCCTTAAGACTATTACTCTATATCCTGTGAATATGAAGTTCTTTCTGTTGTAAAGTTGCTCTACCTTATCTTGTATAGCTTCCTTAATGTTATTTACTGTCTTCTGTAGAAGGAAAGCAATGTGCTGCTTTTAGTCATGTAAGAAGTAATGAACTAAGCCATCCTGTTAAAAGAAAATAGATCAGCAAATCAAAAGTGTGCTTTGGAGAAGAGAAGGTATTACATAGAGAAGAACCTTCATTATTTTGTACATCTCATTTCCTTGCGCATTTAGAGCCCTGTCAGCTTATTTAAGGCCTTGTTGGTGCTACATCCATGAAGAGGCTTTGGTTTTGCATCAGCAGTTGCTAGTAATTCCTTGGCAAAGGTTAATCTCTCCCTGAATTACAGGTCATCTGAGACTTCCTCAGCTCTTGAGAAGGGACATGGTTCTTACCAGCATTTGTTTTGATTTGTGACATTCTGGGGTTGCTATGTTGTTGCCTTCTTATTGAAGACAAGGCGACCTGGTTCAGAGAACAGCACGGTGGCCCAGCCTCGCCCGGGCCACTTGGTCCATTGACACACTGACACCAATGTGGTGGATGGTCAAAATGGCGTTTATTACCTTACCTCGTGGAACTAAATAGTCAAGGGGGCTTCACTACGTCAGAGGGGGACGGTAAGGCCAGGTATGGTTAGTGGGGAGTGGAAAACTACTGGAGTTAGGAGGGGCTGCATACCATGGGGGGTAATTTCCGGTCCCTGTCTACCACATCTCCCCCCCCCCCAAAAAAATGAGGTAGTTATTAGCATAGGCACTAAATGAGGTATAAAGTG